>VMBQ01002541.1:108386-118404 GCA_007657795.1 Dreissena rostriformis | reverse complement strand
GCATTTCCTGTTCTTGTGATGGTAAACATTAATGTACCTGTTCATTTTATGGTAAACAACCATTAATGTAATGAATACCTGTTCAGGTCAACAACAGCCATTATTGTAATCATTACATGTTTAGGTCAACAACAACCATTAATGTAATGCATACCTGTTCAGGTCAACAACAGCAACTATTGTAATCATTACATGTTCAGGTCAACAACAGCCATTATTGTAATGAATACCTGTTCAGGTCAACAACAGCCATAATTGTAATCATTACATGTTCAGGTCAACAACAGCCATTATTGTAATGAATACCTGTTCAGGTCAACAACAGCCATAATTGTAATCATTACATGTTCAGGTCAACAACAGCCATTATTGTAATGAATACCTGTTCAGGTCAACAACAGCCATAATTGTAATCATTACATGTTCAGGTCAACAACAGCCATTATTGTAATGAATACCTGTTCAGGTCAACAACAGCCATAATTGTAATCATTACATGTTCAGGTCAACAACAGCCATTATTGTAATAAATACCTGTTCAGGTCAACAACAGCCATAATTGTAATCATTACATGTTCAGGTCAACAACAACCATTAATGTAATGAATACCTGTTCAGGTCAACAACAGCAATTATTGTAATCATTACATGTTTAGGCAGACATTTATGTAATGATTACATGTTCAGGTCAACAATCGTAAGGTGAAGATTGCTGACAGTTGGCAGGAGAGGCTGAAGACATACCAAGTGGGCGGAGACTGTGAGAGGTCAGCTGACCTGTATGACGCCATCTGCAGGCAGCTGCCTGACTACTACCAGGTACCCCCCCCCACGGACACACACACACACACACACAAACTTACAGTACACAAAACAGTGGGTACGTTTTGAAAAAATACAGTTGACTCCTGATGGATTTTTTAGGTCGCATTGATAAAAGAAACTTCTAGACATTGAAAAATCGAGGTTAACTGTGTTGGCAAGAGTGTTCTTTATATGGACAGGTACAGAAAAAAATCCTTTGCTTTTTTTTTTAAATACATAGGCCAAACAAACAACTTAATGTTTGAAAACTGTAATTGTGGCTTTGCCAAATTATTCAAGTGAACTTGCAACTTGGAAAAATGCGATTCAAAGCCAAACAGACCAAATTATATTTATTTTTTTTGTTGTTGAATTTAAAGCGTTATTATAATTATTAATACTAGTATAAAGCAATAAATGATTAGTCCCTGAAAGGATATTAGAGCTAATGAGACATTAGAGACAAGTGAGATGGACTGAAGAATGCTTCGCACGATTTGACATACTCGTTACCACGATAGCACATATAGTATTTCCTCAAATCAATCTAAATAACAGTAAATTGTTCAATCCTTCTTAACACAAACCTTCATGTGCGTCTGTATATATCCATGTGTGTTGTTGTTAGGTTTGGGAGACGAGTGTGCACAAGAGTTCTAGGAGTGGTTACTATGGAGGCATCGTCATGGGGATCATCGCTGGAGGGAAGAAAGGTCAGTCTTGTGGAGTTGTATAGTTAATTGTGACCAAGTTAATTTTATCACATCCTCATGCCTGCATTCACACAATAGCAAACCACGACACATGTGTACTTAAAGTTCCAAGTTTATTTAATTTACGCTCAGTTAATGCATAACATGACAGTACGAGCAATATTCAAACAGCAAAAACATGCAGTAGAATGTCATTATATTTCCATGAAATATTTAGTTTTTCATTTTGTGTTAAGCTATTTCCAATTTGTTTCCAAATTAAAGGAAGAAATGTTCAGAAAATGTTGGGATGAATAGAATACCATGTAAGAGTAGATAAAGACAATATTTGTTCAGCAAGAAAACCTGAAAAACTTAACATGGCTTGTTAAAGTTATCAAAACCTTACCAAATAATTGTATCTGTATTCTGCACCTACATAGTATGTAGTTTGTATTGGTGTACATCTGAAAATGTTCTATGCAATTTATTACCACACCTGCCTTAGATCAAATCCCACATAGCTTGTTGACAGTAAAAAAAAATCCATTTGAGCAGGGCTCTTGGCATATGGGGCTTCAGGCATGTGTGTTAATCATCCCAGATAAGCCTGTACAGTCCGAAAAGGCTAATAAGGGATGACACTTTCCACCTTAACTTGATTTTTGCTGGAAAGAGACTTTCTTTAAACAAAAAATACCATAACAGCGGAAAGTGTCATCCCTGATTAGCCTGTGTGGATTGCACAGGCAAATCTGGGACGACGCTTTACGCACATGCATTAAGCCCCATTTTTCCAGAGCAATGCTCATTATTTTCAAACCTAAAGTTGCGCTGTTGCAGACTGGAGTACAGAGAACTGCAGTGATATGGCCCTGTTGCTGTCCCAGTGTCACAATGTCTACAGCGCTGATGTGCCCCTTGCGTTGAAGGTAGCTCATGCCTTTTTGTTGTTCATTTTCTTACTTTGTCTATAGAAATTAAGTCATAAGTTGTGTTAACCCTTTGCATTCTGGGAAATTTGTCGTCTGCTAAAATGTTGTCTGCTGAATTTTTTAAATTAGCATTTTCTTCCATTTTGTTTCAAAGAATACTATCAGAATAGCAAACAGTTTGGATCCTGATGAGACGCCACGTTCTGTGGCGTCTCATCTGGATCCAAACTGTTTGCAAAGACCTTCAAAATCCGGTTCCAGCGCTCAAAGGGTTAACATTCATTAAATGAGCCTCAGTCTGGGGAAACTGGGCTAAATGCATGTGAGTAAAGTCTCTTTTCAATTAAATTCCAGTTGTGAAAGAAAGCGTCTTTCCTGATAAGCCTGTGCTGACTGCACTGTCCAATCTGGGACGACACTTTAAGCGCATGTGTTTAGCCCCCCAGTAGGGTGGCATATAGCAGTTACACTGTTCGTCTGTTCAGCCGGCCGCATCTGTCTCCCGAATTGTTTTCCTAAACACGTTCAGATATTTTCCTGATTTTTGGTGTGCAAGTCTACCTACATGACTTACAGATCAAGTTCCAGTTTTGTTCCAGGCCATTGATTTTTTGCAAAGTTATGAGCCTTGGATTTAAATCTTTTCACTTGAATAACAATTTTGCTAACTTTTTTTCCAAATTATTGATATAGATTTTTGGTGTGTTGAGTCTTCTTACATGACTTACAGATCAAATTTGAGTTTTGTTACGGTCCATTGATTTTTGACAAAAGTACGGGCTTTGGACTTAACAATTTTCTCTCAAAAAAGCTGCTGTGCAGCTTCAAAGTGCAGTAGGGGGCGTTGTTTTTCACAAACACAGCTCTTGTTATGAGACTCGCTCCCGTAAAACTGGGATTAACGCATGTGCGTAAAGTGTTGTCCCAGATTGGACTGTGAAGTCTGCACAGCCTATCAGGGAAGACGCTTTCTTTCACAACTGGAATTTAAATTAAAAGATACTTCTTTTAAACAAATAAATCCATAAACGCAGAAAGTGTTGAAACTTTACTCACATGCATTAAGCCCAGTTTTCCCAGAGCGAGGCTCATCTTAGTAATTTTAACACGACTTATGATTAAATTTCTATAGACAAAGACAGTAAATGAACAAACCATTGTCAGAGCCTAATACATGTATTGCAAAAGTCGTTTTGGAAATTCTCAGAAACTTTTAAGTAAACTGCATGATGTGCCTATATAGATTGATTTTACAAAAAAAAATCAGAATTTTTTTTACTTTGTTATGCAGAACAGTTAAACCAGTGTCAATTTTGCATTCAATTTGCATTTATGAACATAATATTTTCACTGCATGAACAATACATATGATGTCACATTCATTATTAATTCAAATTTATGAATGAATTGTTTTGGTGTGTTCCCCTCAGGGAAAGGCAAATGTGTATTTTTTGGCAGGAAAATGGCAAAATAAAAGATATAAAAAAAGGTCTAATGGTACACAGACGAATTAGACCTTTATAAAAACACTACTTAGGGGTTTTTATTATGGTAAGGTTTTTGGTGATCTTTAATAGGAACAAATCATTAAACAATCTAATATATGCGTGTGTGTGTGTGTGTGTGGCATTCTAATCTAGAGAAACATTGACTGATCAGGTGAATTTAAATGAAGGGGAAAGATACATGCATCTTCCAATTTTAATTAATTTTTATGCCTTCGGTAGGGTGGCATATAGTGAAACGCACTGTCTGTTTGTCTGTCCGTCCGTCTGTCTGTCTGTCCTTCTGAAAATTTTTCACACTTGCGTTTATGTTTCTAAAAATGGTCATAACTTTTGCAATATTGATCATAGCAACTTGATATTTGGAATGCATGTGTATCTCATGGAGCTGCACATTTTAAATGGTGAATGGTCAAGGTCATCCTTTTGTGTAAAGTAAATTTTTGTATATTTGTTGGTCTTCAGGATATTGCAAAATGCATTGTGGAGAACCAAATGTCTGAAGAATTCATGGACAAAACAGATGAGGTTTGTAGATATTCTAATTATTTTAGGAAAACACTTTAATTGATATAGTAAACAGGTAAACATTTGAGTTTAAGGTGTTAAACATTATTTTTTGGCTGCTGAATTTTGTCCTTAAAATAAGTTTTATGCATACTGATTCTTATGCCAGTATGATACTGTGGAATGATTTTTACAGAATTTGTAGAGAAAACAAGAATACGACTTGATTGATAAAAAACTCCGCATATTAAGGTGTAAATAGCATAAAATTATGTAACAACATGTATTTATGTTGTTTTCAAAAGTGGTGCATAAACATATTTGAAAAGATGACGAAAATCTTAAGGCTAAGTCTTATTGAAAACGAAACCTTTCAGACCAGAATATGTTATCCCAAAATGTAATTAAGCATTTTCTAAAATTCAGACCGTACTTACGTATGATATGATGCAACATTCAAATTAATATACAACTGATGATATATGGCTTTTCAAATTATTTCCCAACAATTCAATGGTGTGTTATCTGCAGGATAGTGTAGCCTGGATGGGCAGCCCACAATGCCCAGCTGTACTGAGTGAGAAGTACTGCAGCTTCCTGCATCGCCATGGTCACCGCTGTGTGAGAGAGGCGGAGTTTGTGGAGAAGTCATGGAGGGCAGAGCCTCAGAAACTCATCAGGGTGATCAAGGTACGACTGACTCAACTTTTAATCTATGAGCCTCGTTATGGGACAACTGGGCTTAATGCAAGTGCGAAACGTGTCTTTCCTGATAAGCATAGGCAGTTCACACAGGCTTATCAGGGATGACACTTTCCGCTTTTATGGAATTTTTCTTTTATATGAAGTCCTTTTTAAATGTTGAAAATCCAGTTAAGTTGGAAATAGAGAATAATAGGTTAGTGTTGATTATAGATCAGGTTTATCATGCGAGGCTTAGAAAACGAAAAGTACGAGCATTGGCGAGTGCTTTTTCGTTTTCGTGCCGAGCATGATAAACCTGGTCTATAATCAACACTTACCTATTATTCTATTTATCCCACTTTTTATTCAGTAAACCTTTTTCTGTAAACAAAATAAGTTTAACTTGTTATTTTAGCTTGATTTATGACGTCATTTTGTCGAAAATATGAAGTCATTTAGTGCGGTGTATTATAGCAGAAATTTAATCAACGGGGCTTTAATCAACCGAAATCGCTGTAAAAGTGGGATAAAGTGGTTTCACTGCATAGGCCAGCTTGTGAGATGATTTGCCAATTTAAAAATGTTGCTTCTTAGTCAATTATATGATTTTTTATCATATCAGTATCAAAATAATTTTGAGTACTGAACCAAATTGTTTGTATGCATTGCATGATTCAATCTGCTACCTGGTTGTGTATCAGATAAAGATAGTTGGTAGCCCTACATGCCATAATCATTCAGGTCCAAATCGGGATACTCCATACAATATGTCAGGACATTCAACCTCAAAGGCTGTCCTGTGGGACACTTAGAACAATCTTCCATTTCANAAGGTGGAAAGTGGTGTCTCTGATTACTGGTAGCCTGTGCAGGCCTTTTTCTGTCTATTTGGGGAAAAAGTACCTAGCAAAATGGGGATTTTTCAAGTCGTGAAATCTTCCAAATGGGGAAGAATTTTCATCTACAAAAGCATTATTTGGGCAGGGGGTTTTACGGCCATTTTGGATAAAAATCATATACATTTTGGTTATATATTTTGTAGGTTGTTTAAAAAATAAAATTGAGCTATAGATTCTAATAATCATTAGTCATAAGACACTTCTTTCTAAAAAAAAAAAAATTGGAGGGGGGGATTTTTTTTTTAAATGGGGAAAAAATATTCATATTTAGCATGGGGAATGGGTCCGACTATCGTACCCGTGAGATAGGCAGAAAAAGGCCTGCTGTGCGGACTGCACAAGGCTAATCTGGGACGACACTTTACGCAAATGCATTGAGCCCACATTTATCCCAGGACGAGGCTCATATGAAGCTATATTCCTATTTTGTATTCTGTATAGAACCAAATTTATGCTCAAACTATATAAGCTTGAAATTTCAATACGTATATGAATGTACATAAAAGTTAATCACTGCATAGGCCAGCTTGTGAGATGATTTGACAATTTAAAAATGTTGCTTCTTAGTCAATTATATGATTTTTTATCATATCAGTATCAAAATAATTTTGAGTACTGAACCAAATTGTTTGTATGCATTGCATGATTCAATCTGCTACCTGGTTGTTAATCAGATAAAGATAGTTGGTAGCCCTACATGCCATAATCATTCAGGTCCAAATCAGGCTACTCCATACAATTTGTCAGGACATCCTACCTCAAAGAAGGGCTGTCCTGTGGGACACTTAGAACAATCATCCATTTCACCTTGACTTGAGTCAGTAGTCAGTGAAATACTAAGAAAGACTCTAAATATCTGGCCGATATTGACGATAAATGAGTTTAAGAATTTCATGAAGATATACACAAATGTTCTTCATATTCTGAAAGTAAATACATAGGTGAACCATGCACGTGACATCATAAAAGGAATTTTATTGAGTATGTCTTTATTTGACGTCCAATTGAGATTGGGATATTCCCATTTGGAATGCGTACATTGTGAGACGCGATCAATTTGTTTACTGACATACAAAAACATTAATTTGATAGATTATACATGCATGACTGAACTTCAGAAAGTATAATACATTTTTACAATACGATACCTTAGTACATTAAATTGTAATTGAACAGGAGTGGCATTGGCTTTTTTTCAAATATGCAGTCAATAATGACAGTTGATCTCAGCCAACAGTCTATATATGGAACAAACAATCTTAACTCGAAAACAATCCATTAAAAATGGCAACATTCAATACAAAAATATGAAAGAAACACAAAAATGTCCCAATTTAATGTTTTATGAAAACACATACTTAACTTGAAACTGCAATGTTATCTAAATATTTTATGAAGCAATATTAGCCATTTGCATGCTGGGAAATTTGTCGTCTGCTAAAATGTCGTCTGCTGAATTTCTAAAATTAGCATTTTCTTCGATTTTTTTTCTAAGACCACTATCAGAATAGCAAACAGTTTGGATCCTGGATCCAAACTGTTTGCAAAGGCCTTCAAAATCCGGTTCCAGCGCTCAAAGGGTTAGGGCTCTATTACCTATGTTTATATATGAGACACGCTCTGGGAAAACAGGGCTAGCCTGAGGCTTACCAGGGACAACACTTTCCACTTTGTTGGAATTTAACTTTCAAAGGAAGTGTCTTCTTACGGAAAATCCAGTTCAGACTGAAAGTGTTGTCCCCCAATAAGCCTGTACAGACTGCACAGGGTAATCTGGGACGATATTTTACCCACATGCATTATGCCCAATTTTTCACAGAGCACTTCTCATATCTAATACTCATGCAGGCGCTGATCCGTAGCCAGTCATTCACGGACTCCCAGTCTCCGGTTCCAAGCCTGGACTCCTGCTTGGCCCAGCTCCAGTCTCCCATATCCTGGTTAGGACAGTTCCTGCTGAGGCACTGGCTGGTACAGAAGGCACGTGATGCCGTCGGCAATAGGGAGCTTGGAAAGGTGGGCAGAAACCATTTGACTGAATTTTAGCCTTGCTGTGAGAAAACTATTTTTAATGCATGTGGGTAAAGTGTTGTCACAGATTAGCCTGTGCAGTCTGCACATGCTAATCAGGGACAACACTTTCTGCCTAGACTTGGTTTTTGTTTTGAAGACACTTCATTCAAAAAAAAATATAATAAAACTGGAAAGTGTCATCCCGGATTAGCCTGTGCAGACTGCCAGGCTAATCTGGGACAATACTTTAAGCCCACGCATTAAGCCCCATTTTCAAAAAAAGAAGCTCATTTGACTGAATTGTCATTTGAGTTTAGTTTGTATAGTTTTTTATAGTCCATAGGTTACATGGGAAGATAAGACACTTTTGCTTTTGTTTTGCATATTCCTTTTTTTTTGCCACATAGGAGGATATAAGTACTTGAATATAAGATAAGTAGCACTTGTAAAACCCATTTATCGTAAAAGCTCAAGTCCCTTGACAGGGTGTGACTTATTCAAAACTGTTTATCAAACCATCAAAACATTGTTTAAACCTATCCATAGACAAAGCGCACAAAAGTTCTTGCTTTCTGTTATAAACATTTAAATTATATTGGGTTTATGTAGCTATACATCCTAGGCAATTTAACATGAGGTAGCAAAGTCTTTGCCATTATTGATTGGACACTTTAAATTTTGTCCCACCAATAATAAAGGTTTGAAGTACATGTTCTATTGCAAACAGCAAAAACGTTACAACAAACCACTGGGTTTTTATTTTCTTACAGTCGGTTGCGGTGGAGGCTGCAGACAGGTTCAAGCAGGCCTACTGGAGACTTGCTGATATGCTGTTCCTTGAGGTACATTACACGTTCATGGTCCGTTAGTTTAAACCTATTTATTTTAGCTTGGTATCTTTGGGGTTGATTTAAAGAATGCTCCCACAGTGGGGATCGAACCCATGACCTCCCGATCGCTAGGCAGACACCACATCCACAACGCCATGGCGACCTAAATGGTTCGTTGTCACCGGCTATTTTTTATCCCCCCTTCGAGGAGGGCTGCATAAAGATTCGTCAGTCTGTATGTCAGTGCGTAGTTTCTTGTTTCCATTATTACTTTGCCACATATTGGTAGATTTTATTATTACTGGCCAAAATTGTCCACCATATAAGACAAGTGTTGGATGTAACAACTGTCTTCCTACCTCTAAGGTCAAGGTCACACTTAGAGGTCCAAAGTAAAATAAGACCAGTAAACAGCTTTAAAATTCCTTTCTCAGCCATAACTTTGCCATATATCGATTGATTTTCAAATAATTGTGCACAAATGTAAGCCATCTTAAGGCGACATCTCAAAGTTCAAGGTCACTCTTAGAGGTTGAAATCCAAATTTGGCCATAAAGCAGATTGAACATTCTTTTTATGCCCCCAATGGTGGGCATATAGTGATTGCACTGTCCGTCCGTCTGAAATTCCGTCACACTTAAAGTTTAAACTTTGTGTTTAGGTTTCGAAAAATGTTGAAAAACACTTTGGGTTTAGGTTTAGAAAATGTGGAAAGGGGGCATATGTCATCCTATGTTGACAAGCCTTGTTTCAGCCATTACTTTGTCATTTATTGATAGATTTTAAAATAACTTGACACAATCCATCATACGATAACATGGGTAGTGAAATACTTGTTTCCCTATGCAAAGATCAAGGTCACACTTATAGTTCAAAAGTCACATTTGGCCATAAAACAGCTTGTCCGAACTGTAATTTTGTCCTTCATCAAGCTACTTTAAAATAACTTTCCACTAATGACCACAATAAGTGTGTAAAACCTGTCTCCCTACCTCAGATGCTTTATGTCACAATGTTGTGCAGGGTCGACTTCCTGAGAGAGTGCTGATGTTCTACCTGACCCACAGGGAGATAGGGGAGCTAATCCAGACCAGATCAGCCAGACTTGTCACCAAGTAGGCCCCCTTGATATGCCCCCCGCGCCCCCCC
>VMBQ01002541.1:85378-107001 GCA_007657795.1 Dreissena rostriformis | reverse complement strand
AAATGTAGGCAAAACATGACTTGACTGTCATGCTTAGTCAATATTTTTGTACAACTTTGTTATTATGCCCCCTTTTGAAGAGTAGGGTGTATATTGTTTTGCTGGATGAAGGTCCGTCTGTGTGTCTGTCGGTAGACCAGTTCGTTTTCGATCAATAACTCGTCAACGAATTGACCGATTGGCTTGATACTTCACATGAGCATTGGCCTTGGACAGTAGATGACCCTTATCGAAATTGGGGTCACTAGGTCAAAGGTCAAGGTCACTGTCACAATAAGTGTGAAAAGCGTTTCTGAATAATAACTCGACCGCGGAACTTTTGTTGAATTTGTTATGCAAACCACTGCATTATATGATAGATAAGATGGATTTTTTGTTAACACTTTGTCTCAGCCAAACTTTTATTGCACATTATGTATTAAAACACATTAGCTTCCAAAAGTAAACATATCAAGGTAACAAAGTGTAAAATCTTATGTTTTTTACAATAAATTATTTACAATTAGATATATATATATATATATATGGGATATATATTTTTCTGTTCGTTTTATATCTCTATCTATGCCTGCATTGTGTACAAACAATTAAACATGTGTAAGCAAATAATGCAGGAAATCCTTTTAAAAAGCTCTAATTGTTGTATTATGACCCGGAGGTCAGTTATGACACTGGCAACTTAAGAATTTGAAAAAATCGATTCCAATGAACCTCACTCTGTGAAAAATGGGGTTTAATGCATGTGCATAAAGTTTTATCCCAGATTAGCCTGTGCAGTCTGCACAGGCCAATCAGGGAAGACACTTTTTGCCTTTATTGTATTTTTTTTTACATGGAGATTCTTCATGACAATAATCCAGTTTAGGCGGAAAGTGTGGTCCCTGATTAGCCTGTGCAGTCCTTAACTGGATTATTTCGACTGCACAGGCTAATCTTGGACGACACTTTACGTACATGCATTAAACCCCCTTTTCACAGAGTGAGGCTCTAATGGTTCGCAACTTGGAACAATGAGTTCTAGTTCTCCATCTTGATATTAAATGAAGTGTCATAGCATTAGATCTTCATTTCAACTGTAACACATGTACATGTACGACTTAAATAGACAATTATCAATTTGAAATTTGCAGGTGATATTAATTCAACAAATTTGCTTGTCTCCATTTGAAATTGATGTCCTTTTTGCCCTACACCTTCTAGTGGATGCGACCAGAAATGTGCCCATGGCCAATATTAACAAAGCTCCTTAGGAAAATTCCAAGGAAATTCATTAAAACTCATTAACTTCCTTTAGTCTATATCTATTTTATGTATAGAAATGTTAATGCTCCCAAAATTTGATTTGATTCGATTTGCATGGGTCCTAAACAAATTTACCCTATAATTGTTGTTGTCCTTCTTAGTTTAAACCTATTTATTTTAGCTCGATTGCATCGAAAGCCGTAGGCTTTTATAAACGCTCTCGAGTCTGTTTCCTGGGACTAGAACCAGTACTTGGTGGCTTTGGGGAAGATCAATGGAACGCTCCCAGTGGGGTTCGAACCCATGACCTCCCGATCGCTAGGCGGACACCACATCCACTACACCACGGCGATCACAGTTGTCCTTCTTGATGTCCATCCTTCCTTGTATCCATCACTGTTAAACATTCTGCGCGAGATCTCAGATTTGATCAGTATTTGATGAAACTTGATATCCAGCATCCTTATTAGGTGGACATGCACATTGTTGCCAGTTCTTTCCAGCCTAATTTTTTTCAAGGAGTTATTGCCCTTTGATTAAAAATATGTCATTCCCTAATGGATTTGTCGTGTCCACGCAAGATCTCAGGAGGTAATGATCTGAATTCCATGAAACTTTATATGCACCTTCCTTTAAGAGTGGACATGGGCACATATAGTCAGATTATTTTCTCCGTTGTTTTTATGAGAGTTATTGCTCTTTAAATAATAATTCCTTTCTGCGTTTCATCTTGGACGCTAATGATTCAAATTTTTAAACATGTAAAATGCAACATCTGTATTGGCTGGACATTGGTATATTTTCAGGTTGTTCCGCTCCAATAATCTTTCAGGCAGTTATTGCCACTTAAACAATAATTTTTTCCACACAATTAACCCATATATTTACAAAGCGTTTCATCTGAGATCATACAACATTTTTATTGATATTCTTGTGAAATTTAACTGTTCTAAACAAGTAAACATTTGTTAGATGTTTAGTAACTTCCTCCTCTTGTTAGCAGAAACCATTAAAATTCAAGGGTAAACTGAGTAATATTAAAGCCCCATTAACACTCAAAATCAGTGGAAATTTCGTACAATAAAGTTAGCCCATAAACAACTGAAAAATATTGTACCACAAAAAACTATAAAAATAGCATTTTGTATCTTGTTAAATCTATGTAACTAGAGCACATCTTGTGTTGAAAGTTTGGCTTTTGCTATAAGGAACACTGATATTTCATGGGTAAACTTTATTTTATAAAATAGTTTACAAAATATTTCGTTGATTTTGAGTGTTAACGGGGCTTTAAACTTATAATTAATTATAGAGGTCCCTTAGCAGCTTTGTGAAGAATGTTCCCTGTTTGATACATGTAGGGCTGTGAGGAGACGCCGTCTGCTACCAGTCCAGGCTGAGATGGAGTTCCCCAGGATCAGTGTGGGGCGACCAGTCCCGGTAGGTCACAGCGACCATGCACATCTCTGCATAAATATGGGCATTTTACTGTTGAATCTGTAATGTTGTTTACTTGAAATTTCATATGATGGTTTTAAATCAGGCATAGTTTTGGATCTTAAATGTGTTGATTTCTACTCTCTCTTTTTCAACAAGAGGGCAGTAGGTCACTCATTTGAAACCCAAAGGTGCTGAGATGTTTCCATAACCCATTATAGAAATCAGCCAAAATATTAATAGAACAAATGTTCTAAGCAAGTTTCATGATTATTTGGTCAAAACTATGAAGTCTAGATTGTTCATAAGGTTGCATTATAGCCTTGTATGAAATTAAAAAAAAACAACATGGCCTATTTAGACCCCTGATCAGAACAAAATTGGTTGATGACCATCATATGATGTTATAATATATAACAAATGTACAACATCTGGGCCTTACAGTTTCAGAGAAAAAGACTATTAGAGTATTCACTATATGTGGCGTGTTCTGAGAAAACTGGGCAAAATGCTTGTGCATAAGGTGTCTTCCCAGATAAGCTTGTGCAGTCCGCACAGGCTAATCCAGGATGACACCTTCTGCCTAAATTGGATTTTCGCTAAGGAGAAACATCATTTAAATGAATGATTCCATAAAAGCAGAAATTGTCGTCCCTCATTAGCCTGTGGGGACTGCACAGGCTAATCTGGGATGACACTTTATGCACAAGCATTTTGCCCAGTTTTCTCAGAACACGCCTCATATACATGTAAAGGAAACAAGTAACCCTGTGGGTTTGGCCATTTTTTATCTTAGGGACATGATTTTAAAAAATCTTGGTTGGGGACCACCATACGATATCATGTGCCAAATACCAACCTGGGCCTTGCAGTTTTAGAGGAAATGATATTTAAAGTTTTCGGTAGAAACATATAAGGGAAATCAGTAACTCCAAGGGCAGGAGAGGACCACCATACAATTCTTCTTGCCAAATACAAAACGTTTGGACCTTTGGGTTTCACAGAAGATTTTTTTATTTTTTGTTATATACATAAAAGGGAAGCAAATAATTCCCAGGGCGGAACAAATTTTTACCCCAGGAATATGATCATAACAAACTTGGTAGAGGACCACCATGCAATGTTACATACCAAATATAAAACCTTTAGGCCATGTTGTTTCAGAGAATACCCTTATTGCATGTATGAATTTCTATTATTTCAAACCTTTTGGTTGCATCATTTATGGACATGTTTTTTTTGTTGTTTCCTTTCCAGATTGTTAGAAAATCTTCAGAAGAAAGACAGGCCACATTTACATTAAATGGTAAATAGTTTTTTTTACTGATTTTTTCCAATCTACAACAGTATTACTTTTATGAACAGCTGTTTGCTGGCTGTCTTACTGGAATTCAGACATCCTGTGTTGAAATACAGTTACTTCAATGTGCTGATCTGTCGCATAAAAACTGATATAATTTTGTGGAGTAAACTAGTTCTTCATTTCTCGAGTGATTAACTTGAAACTTGAAATATGTCATCATAATAAAGTGTAGATATGAAGAACACAATTTTCACATGCTGTGATCCACATATTCATAAGTTATATGCTCTTGAACTTAGCCATGGCTTTTCTGCCTTGACTGTAAAAAAAAGTGTTTTGGGGTGTATGTACACTAGTTTTACCTTTACCCCACATGTGCTTAAAAGTGTAAAGAGATAATTTACTGAGTATGTTCTATGTGTGTAGGTATGCCGGTTAGCCGTGGCTGTGTACAGGGTACGGCTCGGGTCGTCAGATCCCTCGCAGAGGCTGATCAAATACAGGTAGGGGATTTAAAAGAGAGCCGCGCTCTGGGAAAACACTACTCAATGCATGTGCGTAAAGTATAAAGACACTTTACGCTTTAATATAATATTTTGTTTAAAAAGGCTCTTTTTTTTTAAAATCCAGTTTAGGCTAAAGTATTGTCCCTGATTTGCCTGTAAGTGTTTGAACTGCACAGGCTAATCTGGGGGGATACTGTACGCACATGCATAAAGCTTGGTTTTCCCAAAGACCGGCACAAATGTATTAGGCCTATAGTGGGACAAACAATGCATGTGCATGGAGTGGCATTCTGGACAAGCTTGAGCAATTCAAACAGACAGTTAACCCTTTCAGTGCTGGAACCGAATTTTGAAGGCCTTTGCAAACAGTTTGGATCCAGATGAGACGCCACAGAACGTGGCGTCTCATCAGGATCCAAACTGTTTGCTATTCTAATAGTATTCTTTGAAAAAAAATCGAAGAAATTGATAATTTAGAAATTCAGCAGACGACATTTTTGCAGACGACAAATTTCTCAGCATGCAAAGGGTTATACTATGATGAGAAGGGATGTTTTAAAACAGAAAACAGTATTAAAGTTGAAAATGTTAAGCTGTATGGACCGCAAAGACTAATGGAAGTGGAAACTTTGCACAATCATGTACTGTATGATATTCAGAACATTTATACCAACTTTTGAAGAAGAGTGTATGTTGCTTTACACCTGTGTGTTGGTCGTTGATCGTTTGGTAAGTTGGTCTGTAGACCATGCACAATATATGTAGAATGCTTTTACCTACAACCATGCAAACTTCTATGATGGTTACTTGGGATCAAAGGAAGACACCTATCAGTTTTGTGGTCAAAGGTCTAAGTCACAGGGGTTTGTTACAGGAAATTTGTTTTGTCGCTATATTGAGTGAACGCTTTGACCTACGATCATGCAAATTGTTATTGTGGTAACATTGGTGTAATCGAATATGTATTTTGATTTTGAAATCACTAGGTTAAAGGTCAAGGTCACATGAGCTTGTATGAAGAGATTGGTTTCTGCATGATTTCTGACTAACGCTTCGACCTACGGTCATCTAAAAAAAAATTCAGGGGAACTTGCGAGGAAAGAATGACCTCTATTGATATGTAGGTCAAAGATCATGGTCACAGGAAGTGGAATGGTGAAATTTGTTTCTACAGAATATCTAGAGAATGTGTTTACCTACCATCAGCTAAATAGCTATGCTGGTAACTGTGGGGGTGCTTATNAAGCTTGGTTGTCCCAAAGACCGGCACAAATGTATTAGGCCTATAGTGGGACAAACAATGCATGTGCATGGAGTGGCATTCTGGACAAGCTTGAGCAAACAGACAGTTAACCCTTTCAGTGCTGGAACCGAATTTTGAAGCCCTTTGCAAACAGTTTGGATCCAGATGAGACGCCACAGAACGTGGCGTCTCATCAGGATCCAAACTGTTTGCTATTCTAATAGTATTCTTGGAAAAAAAATCGAAGAAATTGATAATTTAGAAATTCAGCAGACGACATTTTTGCAGACGACAAATTTCCCAGCATGCAAAGGGTTATACTATGATGAGAAGGGATGTTTTAAAACAGTATTAAAGTTAAAAATGTTAAGCTGTATGGACTGCAAAGACTAATGGAAGTGGACACTTTGCACAATCATGTTTTGTATGATATTCAGAACATTTATACCAACTTTTGAAGAAGAGTGTATGTTGCTTTAAACCTGTGTGTTGGTCGTTGATCGTTAGGTAAGTTGGTCTGTGGACCATGCACAATATATATAGAATGCTTTTACCTACAACCATGCAAACTTCTATGATGGTTACTTGGGAGCAAAGGAAGACACCTATCAATTTTGTGGTCAAAGGTCTAAGTCACAGGGGTTTGTTACAGGAAATTTGTTTTGGCGCTTTATTGGGTGAACGCTTTGACCTACAATCATGCAAATTTTTATTGTGGTAACATTGGTGTAAACGAATATGCATTTTGATTTTGAAATCACTAGGTTAAAGGTCAAGGTCACATGAGCTTGTATCAAGAAATTGGTTTCTGCATGATATCTGACTAATGCTGCTTCGACCTACGGTCATCTAAATTTGTTTTCAGGGGAACTTGCAAGGAAAGAATGACCTCTATTGATTTGTAGGTCAAAGATTATGGTCACAGGAAGTGGAATGGTGAAATTTGTTTCTACAGAATATCTAGAGAATGTGTTTACCTACCATCAGCTGAATAGCAATGCTGGTTACTGGGGGGGGGGGTTATTTATTTTGAGGTCAACAGGCCAAAGATGAAGGTCACATGTGCTTTTAACATGAACATTCCTTCCACACAATATGCTGGTTATTCTTGACAAGGAATGACCCCCTATGATTTGCAAATCAATAAAAGGATTAAAAGTTAAGGTCAAAGGGATGTCTTGGCTGAAAGTTTAGGGGGGGTCACAAACGTCTCTAATTCAGTTTTTCTTCGTAATATTTTGATTTCTGTATATAATGCAAACAATGTTTTGTTTTGACAGAATGGAAACATTCTTTAACAGGAATTTTGTTCTTTTTATATTTCAGACTTCTGAACATAATTCAAATCCTTTTTCTTTTCACAGAAAGGGGACGTCCTGATAGTCAGTTACACGGATGTGGGTTGGTCCCCGTACTTCCCGCTGATTGCGGGGCTTGTTACAGAACTAGGAGGGCTTGTGTCCCATGGTGCTGTGGTTGCTAGGGAGTATGGTCTACCGTGCGTCGTCAACGTGCCCAATGCTACCATACACTTCCAGTCAGGTTCGACAAACTTTGTGTGTTATATTAATATAATGCCTCCTCTTTCCAGCTGAGTTCATCCATTTTCAATAGTTCATCCATTTTGAATAGTTCCTCGATTTTCAATAGTTCATCCATTTTCAATACTTCATCCATTTTCAATAGATCATCCATTTTCAATAGTTCATCCATTTTTAATAGTTCATCCATTTTCAATAGATCATCCATTTTTAATAGTTCATCCATTTTTAATAGTTCATCAATTTTCAATAGTTCATCCATTTTCAATAGATCATCCATTTTTATTAGTTCATCCATTTTTAATAGTTCATCCATTTTTAATAGTTCATCAATTTTCAATAGTTCATCCATTTTCAATAGATCATCCATTTTTATTAGTTCATCCATTTTTAATAGTTCATCCATTTTTAATAGTTCATCAATTTTCAATAGTTCATCCATTTTCAATAGATCATCCATTTTTATTAGTTCATCCATTTTTAATAGTTCATCCATTTTTAATAGTTCATCAATTTTCAATAGTTCATCCATTTTCAATAGATCATCCATTTTTATTAGTTCATCCATTTTTAATAGTTCATCCATTTTTAATAGTTCATCAATTTTCAATAGTTCATCCATTTTCAATAGATCATCCATTTTTATTAGTTCATCCATTTTTAATAGTTCATCCATTTTCAATAGTTCATCCATTTTTAATACTTCATCCATTTTTATTAGTTCATCCATTTTTAATAGTTCATCCATTTTCAATAGTTCATCCATTTTCAATAGTTCATCCATTTTTAATAGTTCATCCATTTTCAACAGTTCATCTATTTTCAATAGTTCTTCCATTTTTAGCTCACCTGTCATGAAGTGACACGGTGAGCTTATGTGATCGTGTGATGTGCGGCGTCTGTCGTGCGTGCGTGCGTCTGTCAACAATTTGTTTGTGTAGACAGTAGAGGTCACAGTTTTCATCCAATCTTTATGAAATTTGGTCAGAATGTTTATCTTGATAAAATCTGGGTTGGGATTGTATTTGGGTCATCTGGGGTCAAAAACTAGGTCACTAGGTCAAATAATAGAAAAATCTTGTGTAGACAATGGAGGTCACAGTTTTCATCCAATCTTAATGAAATTTGGTCAGAATGTTTATCTTTATGAAATCTGAATTGAGATTTTATTTGGGTCATCTGGGGTCAGAAACTAGGTCACTAGGTCATATCATAGAAAAACCTTGTGTAGACAAAAGAGGTCACAGTTTTCATCAGATGTTAATGAAATATGGTCAGAATGTTTGTCTTGTTAAAATCTGGGTTGGGATCGAATTTGGGTCATCTAGGGTCAAAAACTAGGTCACTAGGTCACAGTTAAAAAAACAACTTGTGTAGACAGTAGAGGTCATAGTTTTCATCCAATCTTAAAAAAAATTGGACAGAATGTTAATATTTATGAAATCTGGGTTGGGATTGTATTTGGGTAATCTTGGGTAAAAAAACCAGGTCACTAGGTCAAATCATAGAAAAACCTTGAGTATAGAGGTCACAGTTTCCATCAGATCATTATGAAACTTTGTCAGAATGTTTATCTTGATGAAATCTGGATTGGGATTGTATTTGGGTCATCTGGGGTCAGAAACTAGGTCACAAGGTCAAATCATAGAAAAACCTTGTGTAGACAATAGAGGTCATAGTTTTCATCTGATCTTTATGAAATATGGTCAGAATGTTTATCTTGATAAGATCTGATCGTATATGGGTCATCTGGGGTAAAAAAATAGTCACCTGGCCAATTCTAGTAAAACCTTGTGTAGATAAAAAAAGGTCACAGTTTTCATCACATCTTAATGAAATTTTGTCAGAATGTATTAATTGATGAAATCTTGCTTGGGATTGTATATGGGTCATCTGAGGTCATTAAGAAGATCTGGTCAAATCATAGTAAAACTTCCTGTAGACGATAGAGGTCACAGTTTATCAGAATGTACTTCATGATATAGCTAGCCATAGTCTGATAGAATTTAAGTTGATGTAGCAAGGTTAGTCAGGTAAGCGATTCAGGATCATCATTGCCCTCTTGTTAATAGTTCATCTATTTTCAATAGTTCTTCCATTTTCAATAGTTCATCCTTTTCTGCACACTACCACACTTTTTAAATTCCGTATCTTGTCAGCTGATTTCATGCTGAAATTCTCTTCCCTTCAAGTTTAATTCTTTGGAATGATTCATAATTTTCTGCTCACTTCCACCTTTTAGAATGTTCCTGTAATTATTTCCCTGTAATGCCTCCTTTTAGTTTAACTCCTTTACCTCCTTATTTTCATGTTTTCTTTTTCAGTTAACTTTCTCCTTTTTAGTATCTCCTGTTCAAGTGACATCCTCTTGTCTAATGAATGTTCCTATTTAAATTCTGGGTGCCTTGTCCAATAAACAAATGGTGCTTGTAATTTACTGGATTGTTTTTCAAAAACTGGTGTTAGATGCTATTTAAGCTCAAAGTATTCTTCATGCAATTGAAACGCATTGTTTAATTTCAGAATACAAAGAACATAATATCATCCGATTTTCAAATTAGCGTAAAATTATCATTTTGCCGAACTGTGAACAAGTCGGTTTAAAACACAATTTCCACTCTGTGTTGTAGGGGACATGGTACGTCTAGATGGCACGAAGGGCACTGTAGATCGCCTGGAGTCCTAACATGGCAAAGCAGGATCCGAGTGAACTAGCTCTCATTGTTGTATCATGTATAATGGGAATATTGTCTCACACACGTGGGCATGCATGTGCAGATTTGTTGCTTAGTCATAATATGCCTGTGATAGCCTTATATGAGTGGCATTATCTTTTATTTTATTATTGAACTATTACATGCAACTGTGATATGTATTTGTTTTACACTGTCAAGTTCAAATCAATATTATGCTTACACTCTTGTTGTGGTTTTAATCGCAGCTGAGCGCTAAGTGCTCGAGGTGAGTTATGGTGGTCACCCTATGTCTGGCATCTGGCATAGTGTGATGTGTGTAGTCAAGTTCGAATCAGGGTCATAAACACCCAAAAACTATTTAACAAGGAAATATCTTAACAAAACATTGTTGCCACTCTAGAGGCCAGTGCACCATGCCTCGTTCGTGATGAAACTTGGTAAGAATGTTTATGTCTATCTTAAAAATGTATGGGCAAAGTTCAAATCTGAGTCATGTGCATCTTTAATCTAGGTCACCAGGTAAAATTTAGAAAGAAAAAAAAATGTTACTACTTTAGAGGCCACATTTATGACTCGACCTTTATGAAACTTTGTCAGAATGTTATCTTGACAATATTTAGGCCAGGTTGTTATAAGGGTCACCTACCTCCAAATCTAGGTCTCTATGTAAAATCTTGTTACTACTATAGAGGCCACATTGATGACTCCATATTGATGAAATTTGGTCAGAATGTTAATCAAAGCACTATCTAGGCCAAGTTTGAACCTTTGTAAAGTACGTCCAAAAACTAGGATACCATTCTAATCGTAGAAAAACATTGTTACCCCTCTATAAGCCATGTTTATGACTCAATATTGATGAAACTTGGTCAGAATGTTTATCTTGAAAAACTCAGGTCAGTGATTTTGGGCTATCATGGCCCTTTTGTTTATGTTCAATCTCATTGCCGTCATTGGGTTATTATATGATATATAATACAAATGTTATACATATTATTATTAGGTTATTTTGTAACAATAATATATAATTTTTGAAATGCATCCATGAAATTAATGTTCAGTGGACTATTAAGATGATGATGATACTACAATGAATGTTGTTAGGTGATATCCCGCTCAACATTGTTGTCTGGGGGTATACTGTAGTTATCTTGTCTCTCTGTCCATTAGTCTAGGATGTTTTTGTTGATTGTTTTATATCCTGAAAATACTCTTTGATTACAAGATACAAACTTCAATTTGTTATTTCACTCATTAACAGATTGTTATAAAGCAAGGTGCACTGCGTAAGCTTGTTATTTGTTGTATACTTGTCACTCCAGAGACATTTTAATGCAGGTGTTTTCCCATGTCATCCACAGTCTAAATATATTTTCGAACAAATCTTTTGGAAAAAATATAACAACAAAATCAACAAATAACCTTAATGTTCACACAATAACTACCCAAAGTTTACAAAGATTTTGTTTAAACTGCAAACTGTTGTGTCCCGTGTAGTATCGATATCNGGGGGGGGGGGGGGGGGGGGGGTCATTTGTAAGCCCATTGGATGTTTAAGTCTGTATTATTTTTTGGGAACAATTTAATTTATGTGTTTATTGTACGAGCTTGTATATAAAGCTGATATCATTTAATTCTGAAAATTGTCATGAATTATTACATATCATGAATGTGATAATTGTGCTTTCGCATGATAATTGGAGAAGATTTGAATGAAGTGTTAATGATTTTAACAGAAATACTAATGATATCGTGATTATTGTGATTTTGCATGATACTTGGTGAAAAATTGTTTTTTTTGTGGTGAAAATTCAAAATAAAGTGTTCATGAATTTATCAGAAGTACTTATTTGTTTAATAAAACATTATTACTGGAGTGTTTACCTGTTGTGTTGCCATGTTTAAAACAAAGTCCTTGACAGTTATGGTTTGGACGTACTGGTGGCTTAAGTCAAACATTATTAAGACTGAAGGATTTTCTGGTTGGGTTATTCAGTTTAAAAATGCACACAACTGCCAACTCATGCTTTCTTCGAAACCTTTACGGTTGTAGGTTTATCGTAAGGCGCCCTTATGTCATGTCTTTTTTTTAATAAATTACTGGGAATGTTGGTGTCCATATTTATTTTATGAGTGTAATATTAATGAAGCAGGGCCGGTTTGTTGGAATAGGGGCATGTGTATGTGTGTGAATTTCCAAGTGTATGAGGTTCTTCCGCGCCTAAGGCTTCGTTATGTGAGGACCAGGAGTTTATCCAAGCACTCCTACCTCATTCATTTACCAGGTTCGTGAAAGTTGTGACCAATTTTGAATTATAGCTCCAATTTTCATTATTTTTACTGAACTATATATATTTAATGTTGGCGTGTTCTTGTGCTGTCTGGTACCAGATTACCCGGAGGAAACCCGACCTGCCTAGTAGGGCGACCACCAACCGAACCCACATGCTGGGAACGGTGATTTCACCCGGGTCACCTAGGTGAAAAGCCTGTGTACCAACCACTGCGCTAACCGGCATGCACACATCCCCCTTCTGCTTAACATGGAAATGGTAATGGCAAGTGAAGATGTCGGAAAAAGACAAAGAAAAAAACGCGTTTAAAGTTGGCAGTTTAGGCTTCTTTGAGTGCAAGCGGATGCCCTTCGGCCTCTGCAACGCCCCGGCTACATTCCACCGATTTATGGAGCGTTGCATGGGCGAATTAAACATCAAGGAATGCACAATATACATTGATGACATAGTTGTTTTCAGTCATGATTTTTCGGAGGCAGTTTAAGAATTAAATCAGTTTTATAGCGTTGTGTACCAACCACTGCGCTAACCGGCATGCGTTTCTCCTCCTGCTTTAAATGGAAAACACACGAGGTGATCACGTGTCCCGAAATGTAGTCAGGATAACGAATTCAAGACGCTTACCGCATTATTCTGGGGAGATTGTGGGAAACGATGAAACCAGATGATCCAAAATTGCATAATGATAGTATAAAAAATAGCCCAGATAAAGTTCCATGAACCATTCAGCATCTATTATTTTAAGAGGAGAACATTTGCAATACAAAGTCAAGGTGTTGGGTTGGTGGGTTGAAATAATTCATCTCTTTTCTAACATTTTATGTCAGTTGATTTGCGTGATTTTTATCCTCCAAGTGTGTATATGCCTGTTAAATTACCCTACTGTTGAATGGACTGTATTTGTTTAATGATCATCTATCCCTTAAGCCCCAGTTAAATATATATGCCGGATCAACACGGATCATATTCGGCATGTCAACAATGTAGCCGCCGTGTAGCTCCGTGTCGATCCCTGTAGGTCCTGGAACGTCCGAGAATATCCAGGGTGCTCTTGGAGGCCAACACGCCAGTTTTCGGAAGTTAAACACTGTCGTGTTGATCCGTGACGTTCCGGGAAAATGGCAGCATTCGGGGATTGTCCGTGTAGCTGCCGTATAGGGTCCGGGGACGGCCATATACATGCATTTGTTGTCCGTGTGCGTCATTGACAGTCCGGGAACAAATTTCAAACCCCGTATCATTCCGGACCATGACGACAGTTGTACGGTTGTCTCCGAACTCTTCGCGGTAGCTGCATGGAATACGTCGGTACAGTGTGATTTTATCGCTTCCATCTCGGATCAGCACGGAGTTACTAAGGAGGAAAACGGTGTAAACACGGCGGATACACGGACTGTCATGTAAAAACTCACGATAACACGGAAGATGCCTGATGGACTGGTTGCTAACAAGGACCTTCGCTGTGTAAACACGGTATAAACACGGACGATGGCGGATGTTTATATTAATACGGGCAATTCGAAAATCGATTCACTTTTTTGCGGGCGATTAGATGACGATCGAGGACAAGCTGGTGCTGATTAGATGACAGCTTTTACTGCAAAAAACTCAGGTTGAAAACAGTATCCTGATTGCTAAAGCGAAGCTTCGACAGAGAAATAGAGAAGTTGCGAAAAAGATTGTATCTGCATCGGTGAACAGAATGAAAAGGATGACCATATGAGTCAGGAAATTGCTCGCCAGAAGACCAGACCTGAGTCAATACGCACGACGGATGAACGAACTGAAGAAAAAAAGACACCAAGTGTTTCCTTCATTTTCTGCGCATGGGTTATCAGATACACCAAGAGATCCTGACACGACATTGTGGACATCAAGCCGAAGAAGTCAAATTACAGAAAGGTTCTGACAGTTGGCCTTAAGTTGACAATGCCAGTCCGGTACCTTGCATCAGGGGACAGCTATTACTCTCTGATTATGGCTTTCCGGTCGCACAAAATACCATCTCCAAAATCATCCGTCAGGTCTGCGATGCGTACTTGTAGAATTTGCTGAGGAACTTATTTCATGTCCTGAAACGCCAGATGAGTAGAGTAATATCGCCAAACAGTACGGCGACTGATGGCAGCTTCACAGCTGTGTGTGCGCCTTGGGTGGGAAGCAAAAACATTGTAATCGGCGTGGTGGCTCCTTGTACTACAACTACAAGGGTTACCATTTCATAATCCTCATGGACTTGTCGACGCCGACTTCATGTACAGGTTTATATTGGGCTGAAGAAGGCAGCAATGGATCAGCCGGTGACGCTCAAGTGTTCAACAACAGTGAGTTGAAGGAAACCATCGACAAAGGAGTGTTGGGCCTACCTGAGGGTGATCGCGATCTAGATCTGGACCTCGAGATTATGGCGTACCATTTGGGCCAAAAGTCAAAAAGACCTACTAGGTTAAAAAAAATGTACGTCGACGTACAATATGTACATCGACGTACAAAATTGTACGTCGACGTACAATTTTATCGACCCTTGAATGTTAGCCAATCAGAAGACGCCTTACATCTGTTGCTTTGATCCGCTTAAACATTCACCGCGGTATTGTAAAAAATGGCGGACTCAATACAATCATTCGGTTCTGGAAAAAAAAACTGTTTGACAACAATTATANAAATGAGTTTTTTATATCGCTGTGTTCGTGAGAACGAGATCTTTAATATGACGTAATCGGATTCAAGATTCAGTCGTCACAGAAGAAGTTGTTCGATTCCATTTTGCTCTATCTCCCACATTTTGTATAGAATACAGAAAAAGTTTTTCGATTCTATTTTGCTCCATCTCCCACATTTTTACAAACGGGTGAATGCTGTACTGCACCATCTCCGGGACTTAGAGCAAAGTAATTAACGATTTTTATTTAAAAAAAAATAGCAGAATGCTCTATCTCCATACATAAAATTGCAAATAGCATTAACATATAATTTACTAAAGTAAATATTTAATTATATTCATATTCTCCGTTTGCTGATAAACACTCCGGTATATTTTTGTCCACATACGTGCATAAATAAATGAGAAAATAAAGGTTAAACCTTTAAATGCGTTTTTCTCCAAAAAATGAAATTGGTAGTTAGAGCACTAAATCAATCAAGCGACGTTATGCATACACGCGATTTGTGAAGACAATTTATAAACTCCCCAACCGAACCTTCTACCATTTGTCTACAATTTGACGGCGTGAATTTGTTTACATTGCATCAGTGCCTTTGTCTCGATTGCAAGGTCTCTGCAATGAACATGCTAGTAAGTTTTAAGGATGTGGTTTCGTTGGTTCGTTTTACAGCTGTATGTCAAACACGGTATAAGTGAACTACCCTATGATATGTATTTCAATATCGTTTACGCCACCAAGATAATGTTATTTTATCCGTGTGCATGATGTGTTAGTTTCGTTATCAGGAGTGTATCAAAGGCTAACTGTAACAGCTTCATACGTTCGCAGACTGAATTATTAAGGTGAAAAGGTAGTTTAAAAGCTTATTTTCAGAAAATCTGATACCATGATATATTCATATTCAATTAATTTTTATTTAAATGACAAATTTAATTAAATGACTTACGCAATCCGATTTATTATAATAAAAAGAAACAGAAAATTGAAACAGTTCATTTACCATTTATATTGTGTTCTTTTCTGAAAGCTAGAAAAAAAAAACAATAGTGCTATGGTGAATACGGAGTTTACATTTTTACGGAATACCGTTAGGGCCATCGTGGATACACATTAAAATACAGAGGGCGACATTGCGACAACGCTATAGTACGATGGCGACAATGCGAGAAAACGATGACGACAGTGCGACAATACGATGGCGACAGTGCGATAGTACGATGGCGACAATGCGACAACGCGATAGTACGATGGCGACAATGCGATAATACGATGACGAAAGTGCGATAATACGATGACGACAGTGCGACAATACGATGGCGACAGTGCGATAGTACGATGTAGACAATGCGTCAATGCAATAATACGATGACGAAAGTGCGACAATACGATGGCGACAGTGCGATAGTACGATGGCCACAATGCGATAGTACGATGGCGACAATGCGATGATACGATGGCGACAGTACGATATGGCTGTCGCATTGTCGCCATCGTTCTATCGCGTTGTCGCACTGTCGTCATCGTATTATCGCATTGTCGCCACCGTACTATCTCGTTGTCGCATTGTCGCTATCGTACTATCGCACTGTCGCCATCGTATTGTCGCACTGTCGTCATCGTATTATCGTATTGTCGCCATCGTTCAATCGCGTTGTCGCATTGTCGCCTTCTGGATTTTAATGTGTAACCACGATGGCCCAAACGGTATTCCGTACATTATAGACTTCTGAACGATGTCCTCAGAAACAAAGCTACCTGCGTTCGATGGTGAAGAACAAGTAAATCAACCTGCTCCACGATACAAAAGTATGCTGCACCAACCGGCCGGACAGGTAAGATTTCTTGCATTTTTAAAGATTGTAGTACGGGCAGCTTTGATTTATGTATGGGCGAGATCAGGATATAAACTAAAAAATCTGAATACTCCATCGGCATGACTTTGCAGCAGTAATAACCTTTCAATGTTTATCAAGAGACGATGGTTTTATCGTTGTATGAATTTTGAATGTAAAACGTGTACTTTGAAGTTAAACTCTAAATACATTATTGATTCTGCTGATGTTTTTTTTTTCCTGAATCGAAATAAAAAATTATATAAAGTAAATACCCCTTATTTTGTATTAAGGATTTGTATTCTATGAACCATGGTAAAGTTTTTGCAAATATAAGAAATGAAATAGTCGTTGGCATTTTAAAATATTTAATATTTTAAATTCGTACTGTATTGAATTTTACAGCCACAGAATACGTTAACGTGCGAAATTATATCAAAAATTATACTCGGAAAAGCCATCGTGAAATATTGCGGAAACGAAGGAAAGACGGGAACCGAAGACGAAGCTGAACATCGACAACTTTTACAGGCTCTCATTGACTATCTTCCGAATAAAGGTCAACATATTTGGAAAAATGCAAATGTAAGGTTATATGGGAAATCCTATAATGTCATTTCCAGCATTGTTTCAGGAGAGGGAGATAACAAATTTAATGTGTTATTCGACCATACTGGAACTGCAAAGGTCGTGCAAGAACAAGGAAGTCTATGGACGCGTTGTTGGTTGATGTAATTACAGCGCGATAATATGTACCAATATTGAACAAATGTCTTATAATTACATGAACACACGTGTACATCACGTTACAGTGAAACAAATGTAATGACATTTCAGTTGTTTAATTACAGTATATAACGTCTTGGTTTTAACCTAAAGAGAGAAAGAGAGAGAGAGAGTACGTACTTCATATTTAAGCAACAACATTTTGCATATTATTAGGTAGCAGATTAGGCAAATTTAGCAGATATTAAAATTTGCTAGCAGATGTGGAAGTTTTAGTTTTAAATGTGATTTTGTAATTTTCATACGAACATTTTCCCAGAACATCGTTGACAACAGCTAAAGAATAATAAATATTAATGTAAACAAAAGACATTTGTAAGGTTTGACGAATAGACAATTTTCAGATTGTATGCAGCATTCAGAAATTTGTTTCTAATATTTACAGTAAAAAGTAAATTTGAATCGGATTCCAACCCGTCAACTGGCGCACGCCAACGTCAAGTCAATCTAGACGTCAGAAACATAACATTATGCATTAAGTAAAATCCCTGTCTGGTGGCGTGACCAACTTAGTCTGTAGAGTATAAATCGTTAAATAGGTCATTCTGACTCATTGCAAATAAATTGTATCCCCAATTTTACCAGGTCATTAGCCATTCACCGATTTATAACTGAATGTTTAAAGTGTTAAGAATGTTATCTACGATGTTCTAAAACAGCGCTCATATGAAGCATAATGGTCAATAAGTATCGTTAAACAAACGGAAAAAGCATAATGGTCAATAAGTATCGTTAAACAAACGGAAAAAGCAAAAATATCAAAAGTGTTGAAACCTCGACTTAAAAAGGATTAAATTATGAGGCATACTTTATCTCGATTTCGTCTCCATAACGTGCACATGATTAAGTTAGGTCGCTACGACATGTCGATTAGCGGTTTTAAAGTACTAAAGTTCAATCACGTGTTTGTCATTAAACTATATCGAAACCGTATGATGCATTTATTGTACATGCATTCTAACTCCCTGGTTGGCCAAAGTCAATGAAACAAAGTACAAGGTATATACAAGTACAAATTATTTAACAATGTCGATACTTATCAGATCATGTCAATTTTGATTAATCACCTAACCAGATAAGATAGGAATGTCATCAACGGGATATGAGTCATTATACGGGTCAAACCTTGTCAGAAATGTGTGCATAACTATCACGAAAACGATTGCATTTCACCACTAATGTGACACCCTGTCACGTTCCCTAAAATTAATTCGAGAACATTTATTTCAGCCATGGTGATAAATGCCGTTATATAAGGGTAGTTTTTATGTACACATGTTTTAAAACAAACAACAACCAACGCAACACGAGTTTTCAAGTATTACGATTAATTTCACATTAGCGAATGGCGTACCTAAATATGTAGACCACTTTTACCTTTATAGTAATTAACATGCCCGTGGCTAGTAGGCAAACTCGATGTAAAAACAACACTATAGTTTTATAATTTATTGCAGGCGATATGTATGTACCTATTTCTGACAAAATGAGTTTTAATCTATGTCACGTTGACATATTTATTACGGTATATCACGCTTGGTCGTTTAATGTATTAACACGCAGTTGACATAGATCCAAATTCAATGAAATTCATATTTGAATGCGATTTATGGCGGATTACTTTACATATTACTGCCAAACGAAAATGTTTTCATTTTTTTTACCACGTATAATACAATTGAATACGTATTTCTGTCTATCTCCTTAGCGAGGTGACTTGCTGTCTAATGAAGTTATTGTTATCAAAGTAGAGATCCACGCGAGTTTTATGTACACATTTCTGGTAAACGCCTGTTCTGCTTGAATCATGGCCCATGTCACATTACAGTTGTGTATCGTCTATTGTACTAAATAAGTGACGTATCTTTTTAATTGACGTTCATGAAATAGGGTATCAAACTCAATGTTAATTTCAGTTTGCATGTTTAATGCTTGCGGTTTTTATACTCACATTTCTGCCTCCGAATAATGAATTACCTATGCCATGCGTGGTTTTACGTAAGGTCTAAAATATTGGACAAATTATACGTCTTGTAATTTAATTATCCATTTAAAAGATAACCTTAATTTGCATTTTTCTGGGGGTTTGTAATCAAGGTTATAACGCGTCTTAAAAATTTGCTAACACGTGTCAGGAAGTAAAAATACCGGTGAATTACATATTGAATAATGTGTTTAGTGTGTACGACGTCCAATTTAGTGCGTCGTGCGGTGTCCGATGTCAATTGGTCACTCGTGTCCTTTCTAGAGATCCAATCTTGAAACTGAGCTAGATTGTTTATTTTGAATATATATATATATATATATATATATATCAGGTCAACTGTGGCAAAAAACTAGGAATTTGGGGTTCAATCTTATAAAAATCAATCTTAGTAAAGTAAGTGTGCCGTTGTAATTTAAGATTAACGTTGTTTTAATTCTAGAAGCCACATCTATGAATAAATCTGAATGAAACAGAGAGTGTTCATTTGCCAACTGGGCGATAATCCACCGTCGCCCAATATGTAAAACCATGTATGCGAGTCACTGAAGATGATTTTGCTCAGTGGCGGGCGCAGTCAATGATAAAAGTGGGTTAGGGATAGGGTTAGGGTTGAGGTTAGGGTTCAAGATCAGTGGTCTGATTGGCCAAAATGATTTGGGCGACCGTAGACCAACAGGCTTCTGTCTTTTTTTGAAAACAGAATTGAAATTTGTGTACGATATCAGTTTAATGTAAGAAATCTTTTATCTGATTTTTCAAATGACGTTCAAATCTTTTTGAAAATGTCGGTAGTATCAAAATACATGTTAGCAATATATATAATGCATTTTGAATATAATAACATTTCATCGTAGAATGCAGCTTCCATGATATGTATATATTTTAGCGCGTCAATTCATTGAAATCAACCTGTCAATGTTAGTGTTAATGTTAGGATTTCGAACTTCAGTTAGTGTCATTTATTCTTCACTTTGAGTTTTGTTACAAATGCAGTAATCGGTTTTAGCAAATACTGATAAGGCGACGATCTAATTACAGCATGTTAATTATCATACATGCGTATCAGACTATAATGTATAATCTTAAGCAGAATGTGTTCTAATTACATGACGACCTTATGGACTACCTTTTAGCCAACAATTTTAGCCTTAATTACCATACATGCATACATGAATATGTGCTGTAGTCGGATAGCAGATAACCCAATAAACTTTAAATTACGATCACGCTTTTGATTACATGCTGACAACGATTTACGTTATAGTAGGCAACTTTAGCCCCTTAACTGCAAAGCATTGTAACGAATTCGTTATGGCATGCTATACTATTATTATCGCACTAATTTGATATACATTCGGGTATATCTTCGTGTGACAGGTGTACCCATGCTGCTGAAAACATTAAAAATCTCCTACATATTTCAAAAGTTTAAATAAACAAGTACATAAATTAATATCGTGGTTGAAGTAGCAGTAGTGAAAGTAGAAGTAGTAGTAGCAGCAATACTGGTAGCAGTTTACTGGTAGCAGTAGAAGCAGCAGCAGCAGTAGTGGTAGCAGAAGTGGTAGTATAAGTAGTAGTTTTGTTAGTAGTATTAGTAGTTTTAGTAGTAGTATTGTAAGTAAAATTAGTATTAGTAGTATAAGCAGTAGTATTAGTAGTAGTATAAGTAGTAGTATTACTACTTCTTGGTAGTAGTAGAAGTAGTAGTAGTAGTAGTAGTAGTAGTAGTAGTAGTAGCAGTAGTAGTAGTAGTAGTAGTAGTAGTAGTAGTAGTAGTAGAAGTAGTAGTAGTAGAAGTAGTAGTAGTAGTTGTTGTAGTAGTAGTAGTAGTAGTAGTAGTAGTAGAAGTAGTAGTAGTAGTAGTAGTAGTAGTAGTAGTAGTAGTAGTAGTAGTAGTAGTAGTAGAAGTAGTAGTAGAAGTAGAAGTAGTTGTTGTAGTAGTAGTAGTAGTAGTAGATGTAGTAGTAGTAGTAGTAGTAGTAGTAGCAGTAGTAGTAGTAGTAGTAGTAGTAGTAGTAGTAGTAGTAGTAGTAGTAGTAGTAGTAGTAGTAGTAGTAGTAGTAGTAGTAGTAGTAGTAGTACTACTA
>VMBQ01002541.1:48238-71977 GCA_007657795.1 Dreissena rostriformis | reverse complement strand
TTTTTTTTTTTTTTTTTTTGGTGTTTTTTTTTTTTTTTTTTTTTTTTTTTTTTTTTTTTTTAAATATTGCTTGATAATTATGTCAATACTTCATGGATGAATTATATAATACTTTCACTTATGTTATCTCTTTGAAGTGTGAATATTAGAAAACCGTATAATCTCATTACACACAATGCAGCACAAATACTTACCTACATAATCTTGCTGAATTTCCAATTTTATCTTTAAATTACAAAATTCTTACTTCACTAGCAAGTGACAATTTGCAAACAGCTTACAGTATCAATAGTATTAGGCAATATCTGTCTATCATGAACATCAAAATGCTGATGTATTAGCGAAGTGCATCACGTCTGCTGCCGTATAGATCTTTGTTCCCTAATTCCCTTTTTAAAGCCTTTGTCAAGGGTTGTATAATATGGATTTATGGTCTGTGTACACGATTTGAAACTATCTTAAGGCAAAACAATTTCAGCTTAAACATTTTCTTGGGACCTCTTTGATTAGGACAGGAACAAACTCCTGTGCAAATATACAGATGGAGTTTTGTACATAATGAAACCATCAGTGGAGAACTTAAACAAACTACCCTAACAAAAACTTGTTACAATGTTGGCAAATAAAAATACAAACATTAACAGCGGTATGAATAATTCCGTGGCTTAGAAATGCGGAGTTTGAATGGTTTAAGACATTTTGTAGGAATAAAAGCAGCCGCTGGTGTTGCGTTTGTTTAGTGGTGGACTGTGGAGTAGTACAAATAGGGTCCAGTGTTTGCATTATTAGTTTGAAGTTGATCTTGAAAAAAGTTAAGGATCTTTTTGTGACCAGTCATTGGATAATTGTATCAAGTAGTCTTATACAGTGAATGGCTTGACTTCATTTCATTTAATATCAGAGTCGCTCACACGAGAAGCCGACTTAAGAACGCGACTCAGATGGGGTCCTAGCATGCAAAGAACATGGTTTATTGCCAATCTGCATGCTCATGATCATGTTTGAATTATTTAAGAATTAAGGAGCTTATTAAAAGGAGACAGGTTCACTCAGTCTGTGATGTTAAATTAGGTATACAATAATTCACTTTAATCTGAGCAACATTAAATGAAAAGTGATTATTATGTTGAAGTGTTAACAAATAATCAGCGCTTGATTTAAATGGATTTGGAGTGAATGTTTGGCTGTAAGAAAGTGTTTTAGTTTATGATTTTGAGAAAGTTTTATATTTGATCAATTTGCTTCTATTTTGTTGAGAGTTGTAATTGGATAATACAAATTGCCCATGCTTTGAAATGTTTTAATAATTGTCATATTAAACTTTAACAAAATGGGAATGTATACTACATGTATATCGTAACATGTAAATGAAAAAGAGACAATATTTTAGGATTTCAGTTTTCTGTCCCGTTTAGCTGATTGTTCGATTAATTTACAGAATAAAATAAATGAAAACGTAGTTAAAAACCTATTTGATCTCTCTAATATTTTAAAATATTTTACAACCTTTCATAACAAGTCTTTTCTACTGTATTTGCAGATTGAGAGTGTGCCGAGAAATGTGGATTGATTGTCGTCTGTAGTGCCATCATCATTATTCATCACCATGGTATTCCAAATCATCTCTACCCTCATCTGCCTAGTGGCCATGGCCAACGCAAACAGCCCAAAAATAGAGTTTTCTCTAATGGAGGAGTTACCAAGCGGACATCTTGTTGGGAGCATAGCGAACAAAAGTGTACAATACTTGAACTACAGCGCGAGCGAACTGTCTTACAGATTCTTGACCCAGAGTGAGGCTCAGTCTTTGTTCACCATCAACGACAATTCTGGCGACATTTTCACATCCGTAGTGATCGACCGGGAACACATCTGTGGGTACGACACGGTGTGCTTGAAGAGTTTCGATGTTGCAGTAAAATCCAAGGACTTGCAATATGTTCAAATTATCTCAGTGGAGATATTTATACAAGACATAAACGACAACTCGCCCATGTTTGTGTCTGACAGTAACATCATAGCCATACCAGAAGACAGTAGTGTGAACTCATTGTTTAAACTCGAAACAGCTATCGATAAGGACACAGGGGCAAATAACTCTGTACAAGCTTATGAACTGGTGTTGAACGATGACTCCAAATATTATTTCAAATTAAACATCACAATTAACAGGGACAGTACACTTAACTTGAGGCTTGTCCTCCTGAAAAGTCTGGACCGGGAAGCAAAGGATTCCTATAGTTTGGTCCTAGTTGCTAAAGACGGTGGAAATCCTCCGCGGACTGGTACCCATAAGATCATCATTAACGTTACAGACGCCAACGACAATGCTCCAGAATTCACCCAGAAAATTTACAATGTAACGGTCAAAGAAAACACTGCGCCTATGGAGACAATCCTTACCGTTTCGGCCTCTGATAAGGATTTGAATGAGAATGCTAAAGTGAGCTACCGAATCAGTGAGTACAATCTGAATAAAGATGGACTGGGTGATACGTTTGTGATGATCTCAGAGACGGGAGAATTAAAAGTGAAATCCGACTTAACTGCGCTCGCTGGTCAAGTTGTCCGTTTCTTCATTGAAGCGTACGACCATGGAGTGAACCCGTTGTCCTCCCAGGCTGAGGTGGAGGTTAACATCGAAGATGACGGAAACAATGCGCCCAAGGTCACTATCAGTTTCATTACTGCAGGAACCAAAGGGTTTGTGGACATTCCAGAAAATTCTAAGAACAATACTTTCGTGGCTTATGTGGACGTTGTGGACTCTGACAAAGGAGATAATGGCGTAGTTGACTGTAAAGTTACCAGTAGCCATTTTTCCATGGTAAAAATGAACAAAGGTTTCAAAGTGGTTGTGAACTCCCTTTTAGACAGGGAAGTTCTCAGTAGCTACAACTTGACTGTGACATGCTTTGACAAAGGAACGCCTGTTCTTAGCGAAAGCAAGTCGTTCTTAGTTCATGTCACCGACATCAACGACAATAAACCAGTCTTCAGGCCTACTAATTACCAGGCCAGGCTTACAGAGAACAACAAGGGCAATGAAATGATCCTACAGGTAACTGCAACAGATGCTGATAGTGGTGTTGATGCCCTTTTCACCTTTCTACCCCATGAGGATGCAAGAGGCCGTTTTGTTGTCGACAGCAGCACAGGAGTTGTTTATGCCAATGCCGTCTTTGATCGTGAAACCGAACCAGTGGTATCGTTCCATGTTCTTGCTGTGGACAAGGGAAACCCTTCCCTTACTGGGACAGCAGCTGTTGTGCTGACAATGGCTGATGTGAATGATAATGCACCGATGTTCACTCAGTCCTCTTATGAACTGAAGATAAAGGAAAATCAAGGAACAGGGACTGATGTGTACACCTTCAAAGCTACAGATTTAGATGAAGGAATCAATGCTATATTTGATTTCAAAATTGACGTGCAGAACAGTGAAAGTGTGCCATTTGTTCTTTTACAAGATGGTCTGCTAAAAATACATATTTATGTTGTAGGAATAAAGTGCATGTGCATATGTCTAAAATTATTAGGGGCCTATAGGGATATTTAGGTTGAAAATCACAACAGAGTGTCACCATAATTTTTTTTGTTCAATATGGGTTGAATCTTTTCCATTGTTCGGTCGCATTAAGGAGGTTTATGGGTTTATCTCAGCATCACTTAAATAAGTGAAGTGAAAATGAAAGTGATTTTCTTAGTGGGAACAAATGAAAGATTTGTTTTTGAGATTATGTTTTAAGATTTCCGATTAGACTTAATTTATTTAGGACCATTTGACAAGCTTGTTGGGTTCTGCAGTCAAAATGTCGAAAGGCACCATGGTTGTAATGTAAAGGAAATAGTGTTAAGGGTTTTTATTGCCCTGTAAACTGTTGTAAGTGTATGATTGGGTGTAATTATGATTGATATCAGATAGGAATGGTTTTTTTGCCACTCAACCAAAAAATTGTTATGTTTTTGGTTGTGTTTGTATTCGTTTATTATTTACTGATTAAAACGCGGATGAGCTTTGGAAAGCCGGCTGTGATGATGGATGAATGAAGATGAATCCTGAATGTAAATATGCATAAAACTGAAGAAACAATAATTAATAATTTAGTTTTAAATGACTCTTGAACCGTCAATTTGTTTATTTATTGTTATCAGCGATAAATACATAAATCCAGTTACTATCATCATAATTGAGAAAAAATCATTAGGAGTTGAAGTATTTGACGTTATGTGGACATCTTCCAATATTGAGCTGTCAAAATTATGGACATTTTATGGTGTCATCAAAATACATCAAACGCTCACCAACGGTGTCTTACTGAGATATTGCTGTGTTTTTTTCTGTTATTTTCTCCAACACTATTTGTAATGTTTTTGGCTGAACTAGACAAACTGTGAAGGGAATTATGATAACCTTTGAATTATTCAGGAGTGGGTTCTGTTAAAACTGCTGCTGTAAATGGGATTTTAATCAAGGAAGAAAAACAAAACAACAAAAACAAACAGAATCCAAGCCTGTGTATTTAAAGTTCTTACAACTGATTGTAGTCTAGAAATTTGAAATATAGTAAAAAACGTTTTGCATAATATTAATAAATTAATGTGACTATATTACAAAAATGATAAAATATGAGGACATTTAGTGTTATATTAAACAATGTTTGAGGATTGTTTTTCATTTTATTTTAGTTTGATAATTTCTTTATATTTTATAATAAAACGCACTTAAATGTAACGCCAGTAGAATGTTTGAACTATTTAAATACATTTGATAATTTGCATGTATTAAAAAAGAAGTTATAAGCTTCAAAGGAAAGCCATAATTTATTGGAATTCATGCAGCATATTGATCAGATTAAATCAACTGACTGTTGGTTCAATACAAAGTGAAGCAATAATTTCATGATGTGCATCATATTGAGTGTAGAGCTGCAAACATTTATGCAGTGTTTTGCTGACTTAAATAAACACTGCGTCACACCCTCCGTCATGATATTGGGTACTGGGTACATCATCCAACATCTGTCATGTAGGCAGACAGGCCTTGTTACTTGTCAGGTGTAAATCCCGCGGTGTGACCTCTAAAGCCCAGATACACATCATTCTCTGACCCTGTCTTCATCGCTGGGAGCCGGAAATATTCTCTCCCCAGGACCCGGCCATTCTTATTTGACTTTGTCGAGGATGAAGGATGCATGCAATGAGCCAACCAAGGCATTCGCCTGGTGCGACTGTTTGTTATGATAGGACACACAGTTTACTCATCAGCTTAAGATAATCAGGAGGTTTACATTGTTTCACACGAGGTTACCACAAAACATTATCATTTGACAATTTTTGCGTTCCTAAACAAAACTGGTTTTACTAATTTGGAACACCACTTAATCATGCACAATACATAACACGCACGTTGGAGAGACAGAGAGGTGAATTACACAATGTTCCCTGCTGATTGACATTCAGTTATTCATATTGCTATTACAAAGCTATAAGTCTCCTTGCGCTAATTATCATTATTTTTTGTGTGATAAGAATTAACGCTATCTCGAGAATGTTTTCATATCTTGGAGCCTTAGGCCTCTCACAGTTGGAAACGGGTGACAAATTATTGACAAATCTTCCTGATGTAGCAGTAATTGTGTGTTTTATCATTTTCTTTATTCGGATGTCGGAACAGCAAAGTCCGGCGTAATCTGCAACAGATTAAAATTTAATTACGCTCAGATTTTGCTGAACTTCCATTTACAGTTCAAAAATGCATGCATGGTTGCTTGCCAAAGGTCATCTTAACAGAAGACCTGGGTGACAGTCCATCTTACTGTGTCAAAATTCATGTATTGAGCAGGAGACTGCAAATTTATCATTTCGGCGAAAATCAAAGAATTAAATTTTTAATACTTAATTGAAAACCACAGGGCTGTGAGTGGAAAATTGGAATAAAATAAGACCCAGAGATTTTTATTGTCTCCGTCTGAAAATGATGATCCGCTGGGGAGATTTTTTATGCTCTCTGTCAAAGCTGTCCTCAGAATTGATAATATAAGGGTCATAAAAAGGGGTCAGGTCAACGGTTTCAGTTACACCTGAGGCTCGAATACTTCAATAGATAGCAAAAGGGATGCAATTTCATCACTTTATATCAACTGACTGAATGATATTGAAAATATAAATTGCCAAAATGTTTTGTTTCATATTCAGTGCATGTGTAGGTGAACCTTTTTATACCACCAAAGGAGGCCGGAATTATTTAAAGCAAAGCAACCCCATAACTTGGACATTTGTTTTGACAGACAAATGCCCCTTTTTTTAACTAAGAAATTGTGTTTACAATTGTTCTTAAGTTTTTTCAGAACAGTCATTTTGACTGCGGTTTTTATTTTTCAGGCACTTTCATATACTGGGATTGTATTTGGTATTTAAATGTGGAACGTACTTACAAAAAGTGCATTAATTTTGGGAACCATATGTCACCTTATAGTGTTTGCAGTAACTATTCACATACTTATTTATTGAGAAAATTGCATAAAGCATAATCTAGTTTTGATTAATAGGTAATACTAGGTATAGTTTTACATAAATAAGTGCTTTCAATATAAAGGTAAATAGAGGTAAATGTTATGTAGTAGATATTTCTTTCATCAAGACCCATAGAACTTTAACAAGGGAGAGAACTCTTAAAAGTATTGCATGAAGCCAATTAATAGCAGCACAAGTAACAAAGAAACATTCTTTACTAAAAAATAACATCTGCTTACATTTTGATAATATTGTAAAAAGAAAAAGAAAAAAACGAATATTCTGCAATCAGCTTGCTTTGTGCAGTTTGTACAGTTGGTGTTAAATTCGTTTCCTTAAATCCAACTTATTGCCATCCAAATGACCCGTTCACAGAAACATGTGTGATATCCAATTAAACAGCCTATTAAAACTGCTAAAACATAAGGGTTTACACTGGTAATTTAAATGAGCGACAAATGTCGCAGCAATTAGCATTTTAATTTGAAAAAGTGTGGGAAATCGATACAGAGAAATAAAACAGATATCAAACAGGGATGTATGCCATTTTAATAGGCAATTTCCAAACCAATTCTTGTTCGGAATGGGTCATGTTATTACATTTTGTTTGAATAATAGAATAACAAGAGGTATTTCGCTTAAACTTTTGTGCATTCGCAATAATGGTGTACTTTGATTACTGCGTGATTAAACAATAATTAAATGGAATTATTATTTTATTGTTTTATTGCTTTCAAATTCGAATGACGATGCTATGAGGATAATATGTATTTACGCTAGTATGTTTTGTGTTTAATTTTTAACTAACTGTGAAGTCAGTTATCTTTCAAATCGGTTTAAAGCAAAAATACTTTGCATTGACCGTTCCAAAGTCCCGTGCCCAGCTTTAATCATTTGTTATGTGTAGAGTCGTATTGTATGTTCTTTACAGACAATAGGCCATTTGCCTCAAATAGACGACTTGCGGGAAAACTTAATGATTCAGATAATGTTATTAGAGTTTAACTGTTGCTATATATTTGTGGAAAAGTGTTTGTCTAAAGTTCACATAAGGCGAATGGAATACATTTTATAAGCAAAATTGTAAATAAAAAAAGAAATCAAAGTTAAAAAAAAATGTTTTCAGTAATATTCAGCGGTTGACGCAATAACATGCATATTTTAGACATTTTTTAAATGTTAACATTGAAGTGATTGTTATACATTGCTGTTTTGATATAAAAAAAAATAGCATGTTAACCAAGTCGTTAACGAAAATGAGTCTTGGATATTGTTCTTTACAACGATTGAACTATTAGATGAGTTTTAATTACAACACACACGGCGGATTGAATTTCGACGACCAATTCAAACAACTAGCAAAGCATGACAACTAAGTCGGGGTTTAAATAGTGTTGAACTGAGCTCAATAACATTTAAAGTGATACAAGACGCATCTTACAGTTAATAGGTGTCTGTCGCAACCGTTGTTTATTTTTGGTGTTTTCACTTCATATACACTTATATTTGTAAATTCAGCATCAACATACTAAAACAATATCCCGGAAAGAGAAAAATCATGCATTTGAATATCAACCGTACTTTCGTTTTGACAACTGACAAAACAAATGATTCCATGTACAATGTGAATCTAAATTTAGTTTTGGTGCAGATTCGTTCATACAACACAAAGACACAATTTTGTTTTACGGATCATTTTAATTCCCTGCAACGATATCTATTATCCGATACTCGAACACTAACTCCTATCTTAATAAAAATAAAGCTTAGAGGACTGGCTTAGTCATGTAAAAAATCGAATATAATATATATGTTTTATAAATAACTGGTGGCAAGATGAGTTGCAGATAATTGGTCAGTTATCACATTTTAACTAACTCTTTTGACCTGTTAATTCTTTTCAGCTCAATTCAACAGTGAAACATGCGTCTATCATTTTAAGGGCCGAACTAATTTAGAGTGTTTCCCTTATTATTTGTGTTCCATAATTAGAAATATAAAAATTATTAATTTTTGCAAACCAAACTACTCACGAATATATATGTATTTTACTTTGTTAAACCTTTTGATTGCATAACCTGCACAAGTTGTACATTTTGTATAAACTTTTTTTTAAGGTTATTTATGTTAACTATGTTAGGTTATGATATTCTAGTATTGTTCTATATAAAATACGCTGGGGTTTTGTTTTTTAATATCCCGTGAGTATATAGCACTTTATTTGAATGAAATAAATATTGCGATACAAATTTTTTTTTTCTATTTGTTTTCCAGTGCTTGCGATGAAATACAAATTTTATCAGAAACAGAACAAGAACGATCGACATACTTGCAGCAACTCTCGGACAGAGTTCAACCAATTATGCAAGAACTGAAGGACATTGGTGACAAACATAGATCCTTTCAAACAACACTGAGGTTATCATACGATAGATAACTGAGGGATATAAGAACAATAAGACGAAACCTTAATGGTACGCTGGATGATATGGAGAAAAACGCTATATAGAACCTAGAAAAAGAATGTGACAATCTGCAAACCTCACTTGCTTTGGATCATGACAATAGCACCAAACTTCAGGGTGAATTGACACAGCTAAGTGAAGCCGCCCCGAATATATGTTCCATGAGCACGAACGATATAACATGTATCGCTTGCAACAAATATCTAGAAAAGATCCAACAATTAGAAACCTACATGATTTGGGCATCATTTAATTCTTAACTTTGTGCCCCGTTTGATAACATGGGAAATAATGATATTGATAAGTATGCCTCGTGCCTTTGTTGGATCATACACAATATGAATACATTGAACGAATATACGAATTCGGACCAAGTTTTCGCTGCAAATGCAAATGCAGCGTATTAGGTGAAGATAGCAAGTGATGATTATAGCCGCAGCGGTTCATGTCATGAAAAATGGACAGATTCTTCTTGCAGACCACAATAATAAGAGACTTAAGTTGCTGAATCAGCACTTCAAGTTTTTTAGCCACTTCGATTTGTCCACTAGCCCATTTGATTTATGTCAGATAACGTCAAGTGATGTAGCTATTGTTGTAGACGATGATTAAAACATTAATGAGGTACAGTTTATTAATGTCATCGACCATGGACAGTTTTCGATGGGTAGGAAACTTTTATTAAATCAACAATGCAAAAGTATTGATCACAATATTGGCGATATGCACATGTAAATATCTTCTTTAACAGCAGTACATAAGTACACATTGACGGGACAATTTAGAAAAACGATGTACGAAGATACTTTAGCTGCTGACAATGGTTGGACTGGTAAAGTATTATTGTTAATGCAAATTTTTCATAGTCATAAAACCTACTCTTGATAATAGAAACGTTTTCGCTCTTTGAGTGCATTCTTTTTCGAATTGCAAACACTTTTGTTTTAATATGACGCTTATTGTTTACTTCAGTACATAAGTGTGCTGTGAGCCAAACGGTGAGTACATTTACATCATCAAACGTTATGAAAACAAAGTCTCCGTGGGAAGAGAAGGAACAATACTCGCAGTCTTTTCTGAAGCAGGACTAGAACCGAGTGGCAATTCATGTGACAGCACTTGGGCAGTTGCTTATATGTGGACATATGTCTCGTAACATAATACAGTTGGACTGCAAGGACATGAACAAGCTGGCTATATTTAATACACAGATGTTTAGAGGAGCACCCCCAGAATTCAGTTTGCTACAATACAAACACAGGTTCATACTCGTGGGCAATTGGGGAGACGAGATTTGGGTTTTAAAATTTAAATAGTGTCATAAACCATAAATTAAATCGAATGAAACTCTTTAAAACCGTATGCTTGATAATAAGTGAAATCAAAGACATCTAAAATGCATAATATTTATAAAGACAGATGTTGTCTAACTTTCCGTTGTTGATTTGTATCAACAACAATTGAAATAATCTAACACGGATGCCTTGTAAAATTCGAATGTCGGACGTTGAAACAATGTTCCGACAGTCATATATACTCGTACTGTTGATACACATTAGTAATAACTTGATAAACAATCGCCCGAAACCCTCCTTCTTTTTCTCAACCAATGCCAAGTCAAACAGGTTTCGTGTCATAAACATGCATGTTTGAATTGGTCTATCGCATGTTCCTTGCATGACCATATGGAATACTACATATAAGATCTTTTAAGTTTACTTTCGATAGAAAATCCTTGATATTTACGATAGTTGTGAGACCAATATTGAATACGCCGATGTAGTCTGGGATAATATAATTACACAAGATGAAATTGATCTTGAAACGATTCAACGGGAAGTAGCATGGATAATAAATAGGNGGGGGGGGGGGGGAGGGAACACGCTTAGCATCTTTGCAATATCTTTATAATGAAACGACTCTCTTTTTTTAATAGGACAAAACATAAACTCAGTCTTCGGTAATATATATTTATTTTCTATCATCCACATATTTGTGTACAATTATCCCCTCTAGCGTGGGTGAAAGCATAGCTTATCGACTTTGTTGTTCTGACAATATTCGCAACATTCCATGTAGATCACAGCGTGTCTCATGATCCGTCATATCATAAGCTACAAACTTATGGAAAACTCAGTCGGAATCTACAAGATTGCCTTGTTTTCTCTATTCTTTCAAAGCTATTATAACCAAAGATAAACAAGAAAACCTCTGTATTACTATTATGGTGAACGTATGTCTTACATTCTTCATTCACGTTTGCAAACTGAATAAAGCAACTTAAATAAACATTTGTGCGCGAAAACACATATTAGAAACTCCATAGTGTGCATGTGGTGTAATTGAAGATACATATAATTTTTTGTGCACTTGCCCAATTTATATTGAAAAAAGAGTAATTCTATTTTACAATCTGTTCAGTGTCCAACCCATAATTTTTTTTAAGTCCTCATCCAAGATAGTCATATATTTTAATGTTGCTCCATCTTGTGAATCGACCATATTCTGCTGATGAAACCACCTCTCGCACTATAACTGCTTCTTGTCTTATCGAATTTTTTTTAGTTCTAAAACTCTACTCTGTTTTTCTCTTTCTACCTTCGTCAAGCATATTACAATTTAACACTGATGAATAAAAACTCAATGTCATTGCTTCGCTCTTTACACCAGTCCTTAATGTTACATTTTAGTTTTATGCAATTATACTATTTTACATTCGTATATTATATTCGCATACCTACAAATGTCCCATTATGTTCCTCGTTTTGACATATCTGTGCCATGTTCAGTTCAGTGGTTTACACCATTTTAGCAGTACTTCTAATTGACATGTGAGAGAAACAGCATACGTCTCAAGTTTGTTTCTTCATTTTGTAAAAATTGAACTTTCCTGTCCTAATGTTAAGCAATACATCAATGACTACCTATCTGGCATATTCTGTAAAAAAAAGTATGTATGTTTGAATGGTATTGTCGACATGTTATTACGAATAACTTACTTTTGATTAAACAAAAGTGCTAATTGTGAGCTAGTGTGGCGTCCATCGTCAGTCGTTACAATTTGCTCCAAACAGCATTTTTCCTAAACCGCCAAACATAAATGATTCTAGCATGACCGTCTTTTAGAATTATTCTAATAGTTCCTGTCCGTTTAATATGTAGGTCAATTCAGCTTAAAAATACATTTTAATCGTAAATATTGATTAATATTTGATAGGCAACATCATCTAGTGGTTCTCTGGGGTAAAACCTTACCACGCATCAGGGGTAGAAAGATTTACATGGATAAATGCAGTACATAATACCAATATTCTTCCCTATTTTTGTTTGGAGTTTGATTGCTCGCTATATACAAACATACAACAGTTTGATTTGTGTTGTATGGATGAAATAGAACGAATTCCAGTACACATTTTCAATGTAGTCATAGTTCAGTTTCCAGAAGCTGTAAGCAGTAGAGCTATCTTAAATTTTTGGACAAAACTTATTTACGATCTTTCGTACACCTAGTTTTTTGTTTTTTAAATTCTATAGATACATTGCTTACTTAATTGATACTTAATGTTTTGAATAGATGGGCCATATTTCTGTATATACTAATACCTTAAAAATATATTCCCTATTTAAGTGAATAGATCCGATCCTTAAGGGAACTACACTAATTGATATTCGATTATCGTGTTCATATCATCTACACACTTTGTTAAATCTTCCCCCTAGGGTAAAAGTGGCCAAGTCCCAGAGGAGACCTGATTATACATAAAAATGTTTATTAAAGAGACAGTGTATGTATACTTATTAAGTGAAATTCTGAAGAGAAATGAAAGAAAATGAGGTGTATTGTTTGACGTGTAACATCATAAGGGGTCAAAATATGCTCTTACTGGGGTGTGTAGTGAAATGTTTTAAATTGGATTTATAATTGGTATGTGACATCCGATTGTGGTTCTCTACAAAAAATGTTCAAATCATAGCCCTGTGTATGAATCTTTTTGGGGGCCTTCTTGTCGCACATTTTAAACACACATACTTACGACATAAATTGACAGCTTCTATTGTTAAATCAGAGGTAGGGGCGAAATGGGCGTAGACATAATTTCATGAAAAATCTCAACAAGAGTTCTATGACATGAATTAAACTTGTATTGAAGTTGCATTTAGCATTCAAGCATTTGAAGTATATCGCTCCTCCAAAACATATAGCCGACTATTTTCATGATAGCGTTTCTGATGTTGTATATGTGTATTTAATTAATGGAAACTTGGACTGAAAGTAATTCAAACTGCCTGCAAGATTTCGGACTCTTTAAAAAGTAAGAATAAGAAAAATATTAATGTTCAACATTTTTTTCACTTTGTGGCACTATCAGCAATTGCGTGCATGAAAATTAAAATATAAAACAAAAATATAATCTTACAATAAGTTAATATTTTTTCGAATCTTATTTTATTATCGTAAGACAGTTCTACGTCCCTCTACCATTGATTATTTATTGGGGACAAAGTTCAGAATTTAGTGCATATTATTGACTATGTAGATTTTTAGAATAAACATATGCTTAAAACATTCTGTATGCAATGGCGACATAACGATCGCATTATAAATTACACATATGTTATAACATGTAATGAACTATATGTCCGCCGTAGCCAATACACATTTAGCAATCAAGTGATTGACGTAAGACTAGTCGCCAACTTGTTCCCTTGCGTGTCTTATACAGCATACATATGTTTGTAATGCACACAGACGATAGTGAAATTAACGCATCAAGCGTAATTCGTATGCAATATATACAGAGTCAGTCCAACTGAAGCATCAAAAGATAGTTTGTAAAAAAAATCAATTGTGTGATAGGCATGTATTGTTTTAGTGTTTGCAAAAGTATTAAAACATGGTTGTTTTTTAACTATATGTTTGAGATTAATAAATATGTTGGGGGAATAATAAAGACATAGCAGTCAACATTTATTTTTTATTCAGATATTCATGCATATCTTTCTAGAAAATGAAATTAAACATGAGCATAATTTGTTTTTCTAAGTAACTATACAATTATATATGAGGCAATGTATTACAAAAACGTGTTAACTGAGCACAAGCACTTCACTGGCACTTCCACTTAATAGTTACTGTATTCAATGAGCTTAAGTTAACGTTAACATAACAACGTAGTAAAGTCTTAACGGTTATACGGTATTTTATTGCACCTTGAATAAACTCTGCTTACTGAAATTCTATTGTATCTGTAATTTAGTTCTGAATTGCGAGGGGTTCAACAAAATATTCATGGAAATTAGGTATTAGTTCCACAATCACTCTCGCCATTCGTCTAAATGGAGTGACTTCTTCACAAACCATTTTTGGTTTATCATTTTCGTCGAAAGCAATATAAAGCCTCGACTTAATAATAATGTCTTTAGGCACTATTAGGACTGGTTCGTGATCTTCAAAATTGATAAATATTTCTACGTTTCCTTTGTTATTTCCTGCAACTGTAAATGCTGCAAATCTGTACAATTTAAGGTCCTTTTGGGACAGCTTTTTGCGAAGTTCCTGCAGCGTCGCAACAAACTTGTCAACCGTGATGTCGGTTTTCGATTTCTAAAACAAAACGATCTGTGCAATAAATCATAACATTTGTGGTTTTCACTTTCAGGCAAAATGTTTTATTAGTAATATGAATCGAAGAAACTAAAAATTGTTATTGAAATCAGCTCTCTGCAAAACAAGATAACAATATAAAATTAAAAGATTTTCATAAAAATACAGTTTTGAAAAAAAAAAAAGAGTACAATTAATTGATCGTAATTCTTAACAACGAAGTCTGATTCCATGTTGCCCGATTAAATTACCATTATCGATCACATAAAACCTTACAATGAAGTTATAAACAAATCCTCGGCACATATCCTGACATTTTATATGTGTACGTGGAACAACTTCAGTCATGGTATGTCACAAACAGAATGTTATATTAATTCAAATATCTAAATACGCTCCGCTGTATACATGCTATTGAATTATGATCTTGATTTTGATATGAAAAATGGCTTGATGGCACCAATTATTAAATGCACTTAAGCATTCCTCATAACGAAGGCTCGCGTACTAGACTGTGTTCATATATATGTTTATTAAATAGACTCGCGGAATAATACCTTTACTTGCAATTGTGTGTTTTTCTTTTGTGAAGGAGTTGGATGGGTACATTTGTTATAAATCGTCACAATCAAGGCGTGTTTTTGCGAGAAGCCAAGAATTCAAAATTAAAAGGGTGTTGTTTTGGAGTTTAAAATGCAGATCGATCTGACCGAAATGTTAGAAATATAAGAGTTGTGTGTCTATTCTTGAAACTTAGTTCATAGAGCAGGACACAATACTATGGCTAACGTGTTTAGTTAAAGACGAACATCTGGGCAGTAAGTAAATAGCTTAACCGTTCCATTTTTGCATGAATTTAAATTGAATTTGCAATTGCTCCTTTTTTAGTTTGACATAATGAACACGATAATAAACGTAAAAATGCAGAAGCCAATAAAAATTAACATAACAATTCCGAGACATGCGGCAATACAGAAAATATTGGTATTGCACATTTGGTGATATTCCGTCCAAAATTCGTTAACGCGCTCTCCTCATTGCGTTTTGACCCCAGCTTTATTCTACTATGTGTATAAGTTGTTTCGTTTCGTTCCGTACTGTACCGTTTTGGCAATTGGTTCCTTGCCATAAATAAAGGACCACGAAGGATTGTATGATAGAAATGCAATACTGCTGCAGCTTCTGGAGTTTTACTTCTGTGTTTTTTAGCTTTTCGTTTTTAGCTTTTCGTCACAGATTGAAAGAAAACAAGGAAAAAGGACATAACAGATATAAATAACACTGATGACGGAGACTGATACTGAAAATTCGTTTATGAATAATTAAAGCGCTACAAACGCAAAACGAAGGGTTAATTTTGAATGTGTTCTTCTATATAGACAAGTGGTCAATCCAATAGCCTTTTAATACAAAGGACACTTGTTAGAACCCAAATGGCGACGAACTTTTTTATGCTGTTTGTTCTTTCTCATATAATAGTAATGATATTATAATGGAGCTCTTTAGTACCGATTTTTAAATCTAGCAATTAAAGGTATTCACTGACACTCATAAAATATGTCCCAATCTTTGGACAAGTCCCTTTACGTTTTCTTTGAAGAATGTTATGTTTTATGAAGTGTTAGTTGTAATTACACCTGTATATCAACTTCGTCAATGTTTGTTATTTACTGTACTATTTTGTTTTAAACAATCTAATCTTATTTATTATATCTAGATATGAGTAAGAAATATAAAAGAAATATTCAATTCATTCATATCATTGTCGTTAATTGATTATCGATTATTAAATCCATTATTGGCTTGCAGAAGCAATAGCTATTGAGGTATTTGTTTTTCGAACAACGAAGTATATATTACAAATCTATATGTGTGGAACATAAAGATAACTATTCAGTTTCAAGTATTTACAATAACTTAAAAGCTTTGTACACATTTATTTAATCGCATTATATTATTTAAAAACATATTCAATAGAAATAGACAAAATAGGCTTGAATAAATACTCACCCCATTACCCATTGTTTACTTTATTGATAGTTGATTGAACAACACATGTAGAACCTGAAATTAAATAAATGAAACCGTATTGTTAGCACATTAAAGGTGCACTCAACTTAAAATCTTAAAACGTTACCGTTTAAATGTGTTCGACAAGATGATAAGAACAATTAAAGCGCTTTCATTAAACATAGTAATACTTTTAGTTATAATAGAAAAAAACGATTCAACTATATTCATCAGTTTGTGGTCATGAATTAACGGATTGATTGACTTTATGTATTTAATATATCTTTCAATATGTAATTTAAAGCTCGATGTCTTTTTATTTTGAAGTTCAACATTATAAAAGGTCATCACACTGACCTAACAATTTATCTTACAAAACGATTTAGATGTACATTATTCCATGAAGAAGTTAATCATCACTGATAAATGTCCTGACATTTGATTGTTCTTACTAAGTAGTAACTACCTGGCCTATCACGACAAGCCTTCGCTCAGCGTAAGTGGTTAGATTGTACTTTGATAGGATCTGTTATAAAAATGTAAAGCGTATCTTTTAACTCTCCGGAATATGCTTTTTAAATAGCATCAGTTACGTTAATGTAATGATGCCCACATATTGAACATTGTCAAAACATTGAAACACACAGGTGCCTATGTATCTATATATTGGGAACACTTGAATTAAAAAAAAAACACTCTATCACTATTTCCCTACACTTTTTAAACCAAACTGTAAGTTATTTTGAATGTTCCTAGGGATGTGATGATAGTAAAGTTAAAAAAATTAGATGCGATACATTATTACTCAATACTAAAGGATAATTTATCAACAAAACTGAAAAACACGTATTTTTTTAACCATAACCTAATATATTTCATGAGTTTTACAAATACATGATCACATAGAAGCAAGTCAATGAACACTAAATGTGTATTCATAAGGAAGTAAGTTCTTTCAAAACAGTGTTATAGCATTTAATTTATGCAAATGATTATATGATTATCATATCTATACAAACGCTACCTTAAAAACACACTCGAACTTAAAACAATATAACGTCATTTTATAATATATACATAAAGGCAAAACTACTGACCTGCCGTCGCGTAACAAAGTACTATACTGGTAAATGTATTAAAATTAAAGAAGCACGTGCATAAGTTTATCAAATGACATACTATATCAATCTATATCAAATAGCATACGGAAGACCAGTAATGACCTTTATTGGACGGATTTCCTTCATCATATTTATAGGAACATTGTGTCACAGGTAGATAAAGGCGGTTCAGCTAGCACAGTGTTTGGTTCCCGTTTCTCACGGAAGTAACATATTAAATACCATTTAATTTACAGCTGGCCAATATTAACCTGGCACATGTGAACTCTATAAGGATTCCTTGAATTGTTTCCTTGTTTTGGATCATTCGTGCACGTGTTCACAAGCTTAATTCTGATCATTACTGTACATATACTGCGATACGAACTCATCGATTAAATTCGATTCCAGTGCGGAAACTATACTGAATTTAACGGTACTGAAATATTCTTCAGCGATTGACTTTTGAAAATGGTTGACAATTGGCATCATTGTATGAGGCGAAACTTAATCACATTGCTTTTAATTCATCGATCATAGTGAAATGACTTTATTGTTTGGCGCGAGCGAAGAAGAAAACAAAAGTGAAACGAGATTAATATCGCAGCGAATAAAAGTCCGTTGTGGCTTCCATAATTTAAACAATTGCTGTCTTTATACACATAACGTTGTAATTATAAGACTTGAATAACGTTTGTTGGCTGTATCAACTTTCTGAAGAACAGCTTCTTATTTATGTATAAAACGCCGTTCACTGCATAACAAATACCATTAAATAATCAAATATATAATTAAAGGTTGTATAATAATAAGGCATAAACCGAATCGAGATTATTGATCACCGACACAGCGTTTATTTCTGTTCTTAAATAGTCAGTCTAAGTTTCCGAGTTTTATGAACCGTATAAACCAACACGGTGCACTGGTAGATTTTTCTAACGCCCAACCGTAATTCTATTCTGCGGTTTTACGGTTTAAATACGTCAGCAATTGCCTCAATGCCCTCGTCTTGTTTGCAAGGATTCTGCAACGGACAAAAGTAAGTTTTTAATGTGTGGTATTGTTAGTTCGTTTATAGCTGAATATCAAATACGGCATTACTTAACTTCCGTAGTACATTTATTTCAAAATCGTTCACAGCATGAAGATAATCTAAATTTCATCCACGCCATGCGCATGCTCTACTTATTTCGTTTTCATGAGTGTTTTAAACGATTACTGTAACAGTGTTATAAGTGTATTGGCGGATATCTTATGGTAAATAGGTAATGCAAAAGCTATTTTTCAAACACACGATACCATGTACATAAACATTGAAACATTTTCTTTACCATTTACAATTGTATTGTTTTTATTGAAGCTGTAAATTTATTTCAACACAAAAGTGATATGATAAATTCATATTCTATATTTTAGACTGCAACACGAAGTCCCTAGTAGATAAAGACGTGTCTCCTACAAAGATCATGGCGGATCATTATGCANATATATATATATATATATAAATAAAACATAAATAAAAATAAACAACAAATAAGAATATTACAGTACATGACATTTATATAATATAGATCTATACACGTTCTCGTTTATGAGTTGAGGACAGGGTAGAAGGGCCCCAATCGTTGAAGGTTGGTCACATAGGTCATTTATTATTAACGATGTGGTTATATTTATTCCGAACTTCGTATCATACTATTGAAGCACTTATGTTCATTTTAGTGTAACGGTGTAGAAGAAGAAATAATATCTGCGCAACCTTCTCGAATATATCCTATAATAGTAGACACCAGTGAGAAGTACCTAGAAAACCAACAGGTGAGATTTCGTGCAATTTGCATTACTTTATAGCGCGCACTTTTGAGGTATTTATGCATTTCATCAGTTAAGTATTTTCAATCGAATTGAAGTCAACTATGCTACACAAAGTTATGTGCTATTGTAACAATATCATAATATTCGAATAATTTTGCATCAGTCATTCATTTTAAATGTCTTACTAGAGACGACGGTATTATCGTGTTATGCATTGTAACGTGAAATATGTACTTTCATGAAAGTTTAACTCTAAATACAGAATTGATGCTGCTGAGCTTTTTTCTTGGATAGAAATATAAAGTAGATACATTAAATACGCCTTTATATTAGTATGGATTTGTAAACTATGAAACCGGGTAAATGTATGTGCAATAATAAAATGAACTATTCTTAGTCATTAAGAGAAATTGAAAATTTCGCATTAGGTTTCTTTTGAATTTTACAGCCACCGATTACGTGCGACATGATATCAAAGATTTTCATCGGTAGAGAAATTTTACGCAATTGTGGGAACGAAGGAAATACGGACACCGGAGACAAAGCCGACCACCGAAAGCTTTTACAGGCTCTCATCGATTACCTTCCCAAAAAAGGTCAAGCTATTTGGATGAACGCAAGTGTAACGTTCTATAGAAAATCTACTGATAAACTGTACACGATAGTTTCTGGAAAGGGAGATTACTCGTTTGATGTTTTATTCGATGATTCAGGAACCGCACATGTCGTGGAAAACCGTGGAAGTAGCTATTGTAAATGCTGCTGACATAGTAGTAGTTGTAGTAATACACGTCCGTCAAAGCTCTGCTAAGTGTTATCGTTTATATTACATATCATTCTTTTTTGCTCCTTCACTAAAATTTATTTTATAACCAGCTTTCCGTACTTGTGTTTTCATTCAATTGATAACGCAACTTATGACGTAGTTGGAAACTTCGATACAAACGTTTCCAACGTGGGGTTTTAAATAAATTAAGATTAAGGGATGAAAGAACAGAAAATGGAACTGCTTTGTAATTTAATTGTTATAAGCATTGGATTAAAGTTGTCATTGATGTAAGCATGTCGTTTACTAAATGTTGTGTTTTGATGACTCCTGTTAAATTTGAAATCATAAATCTACAGCACCGTTTCAGTTGCATTCGATATTATAATTATTCAAGGTGTGTGTTACGTTTTATCATCATTGTTTTAGATTATTTCGTACATTTAATTAATTGTATTTAAACCATTGGCTAAGACTGAATGTGAACGCCATTTTGTTTAATATAAGCATCACGTGCTGGTATATTTGACAATGATTAAGTTATAATCTCGATTTTGACTCCCTATCACGTGCATATGAATCAATTAGATGAAAGGTCGATATGACATGGCGATAGCTGGTTTAATAGTACACTGGTTGTGTGACATAAGTCCCTTCACTTCACCTTCACTATCACAACACGTGTTTGTCAGTTAACTATACCGAAACCGCATGATACGTTTATTCTCCATGTAATCTAACTGCTTGTCAGGTCAAAGTACAAGGTATATACAACTTATTTGGCCAAGGCGATACTAATCAGATCACGTGTCATAAGTCGGTCTATTCAACTAATCTGACAACTTGCAACCTAACCAGATAAGATATTTAGTTCATCAACGTGATATTATTTTTCAGACATCTGCGCATAAGTAGCGACAAAAAGATTGCATTTCGACACTTATTTGACATCCTTTCCCGTTCCCTAAAATTAATTCGAGAACATCTATTCAATGCATGGTGATAAATGTCGTTAAATACGAGTAGTGTATATGTGCAAATTGCTGAAAACCAACAACAACCAAAGCAACAAGAATTTCCAACGTATACAAATTATTTTTCACGTGGCTTACTTAAAGATCTATACCACTTTTAACTTTTTAGTAAACTACATGCCTCGACTAGCAGGCAACTCGATATATAAACAACACACGAGTTAATTTAATTTATTGCAGGCGATATGTATGTACCAATTTCTGACAAAATGAGTTTTAATCTTTGCCACGTTAACATATTATTACGGTTTATCACCCTTGGTCGTTTAAATTTTAATGTATTAACAAGCTGTCGAAATTGAATGAATTATATGTAATGTGTATTTATGGCGGATTACTCTAAGTTGTACCGACAAACGAAAATGTTCCCGTTTTCAACACTTATACCACATTGGAATTCATTGGAATACTTATTTCCGTCTATCTCTTTGGCGAGGTGACTTAATGTCTAATGAAGATATTGTTATCAAAGTAGAGAACACATTTCTGGTAAACACATGTTCTGCTTGAATCATGGCCCACGTCACTTACACACTTGTGTACCGTCTATTGAACTTAAAAAGTGACAAGTCTTTTTAATTGACGTTCATGAAATAGGGTATCACATGCAATGTTAATTTTAGTTTGCATGTTAACTGCTAGTGGTTTTTATACTCGCATGTCTGCCCCCGTATAATGAATTACATATACCATGTGGAATTGTAAGTACGGTCTATGATATAGGCCAAATGATACGTCTTGTATTGTATTTACGTGAAAGTGTTAGGGAGCTAAATTAAAATTATTTGATTAATATACGTGCACATGGAAGTAAATCCAGGTCAACTGTGGCAAAAAACTAGGAATTTGGGGTTTAATCTTAAAAAAATCAATCTTAGAAAAGTAAGTGTGCCGTTGTAATTTAAGATTAACGTTGTTTTAATTCTAGAAGCCACATCTATGAATAAATCTGAATGAAACAGAGAGTGTTCTTTTTTGGAAAACAGGATTTAAATTTGTGTGTGATATCAGTTTAATGTAAGAAACCTTTTATTTGATTTGACAAATGACGTTCAAATGTTTTAGAAATTGTCGGTAGCATCAGAATATATTTTTGAGCAATATATGTATTGCATTTTCAATTATATTGATCATAATTATATTTTGTTGTATTATTCAGCTTTCATGACATGTATACATTTTAGGGCGTCAATTCGTTGAAATCACTTTGTCGATGTAAGCGCTAATAAAGGATTTCGAACTTTAGTTAGTTTCATTTATTCTTCACTTTGAGTTTGTCACACATGCAGTAAACGGTTTAAGCAAATACTGATACGCCGACAATCTAATTAAAACCTGTTGATTATCATACATGCGTATAAGAGTATAATGTATAATATTAAGAAGAATGTGTTCTGTAATCGGAAAGCAGATAACGAATCCAACTGTATTCCGTTCAAGCGGCTAATTATATGATGACCTTATGGACTACCTTTTAGACAAACAATTTTAGTCTTAATTACCATACATGTGAATATGAATGTATGCTGTAATCGGATAGCAGATAACCCATTAAACTTTATTACCATCATACTTTTGATCACATGATGACAATGATTAACATGATTGTAGGACAAACGGCACCCGGACAATCGGCACCCAGTGTTTTTTTGCAATCCCGGACAAACGGCACCCAGTAAATTTGATGAGGCGGACAAACGGCACCCGGTAAATTTGTCGACCCGGACAATCGGCACCCGATTAAATTGTAAACCCGGACAAACGGCACCCGATTTTAAGCTAAGAAACATTTAATGTTTGTTTTTGTTACCAATAAAGACAGTTGACACCTTGTTGGACTTCATCGTACTGATTAGTTTAATCCGCTAATTGGTTTGAAAAAAAAACACTAAATGTCGACGTCAATAAAACCTAAAAGACATTGCGAAAATAGGAGTAATATCTCCGCTAAGGACCGATTTTAAGATTCACGCAAATCCGTTGAGAAAATCCGCTAATTGGTTTGAAGAAAAAAAAATGTCAGCGTCAATAAAACCTTAAAGACACTGCGAAAATAGGAGTAATATCTCCGCTAAGGACCGATTTTAAGATTCACGCAAATCTGTTGAGAAAATGGGGGTGAGCTAGGTATTAACGACTATTGATCTCGGAGAATCTGTACCGGTGACCGGTAATACCCCGGTAATTATAGAGGTAATAGATAGAAAGTCCAAAAAGGTGTCAAATATCTTCTATTGGTAAAACATCAAACATTCATAACTTTAAATCGGGTGCCGTTTGTCCGGGTTTACAATTTACTCGGGTGCCGATTGTCCGGGTCGACAAATTTACCGGGTGCCGTTTGTCCGCCTCAACAAATTGACTGGGTGCCGTTTGTCCGGGATTGCAAAAAAACACTGGGTGCCGATTGTCCGGGTGCCGTTTGTCC
>VMBQ01002541.1:32817-48157 GCA_007657795.1 Dreissena rostriformis | reverse complement strand
GTAGTAGTAGTAGTAGTAGTAGTAGTAGTAGTAGTAGTAGTAGTAGTAGTAGTAGTAGTAGTAGTAGTAGTAGTAGTAGTAGTAGTAGTAGTAGTAGTAGTAGTAGAAGTAGTAGTCGTAGTAGTAGTCGTAGTCCTCGTCGTAGTCGTAGTCGTAGTCGAAATCGCAGTCGTAGTCGTAGTTGTAGTCTTAGTATAAGTAATAGTAGTAGTAGAAGTAGTAAACCTGGTGATTAACTTATGCTCAAATTAAGTGGAATTCAATTGAGTATGTAGTTTGATAAATAATTATAAGGAAATATCAAGATGATTTTCTTAGTGGTATCAAAGTTTAACAAGTAATGTTTTAGGTTTTTAATATACAAATAATTATATATAAAGATGTCTTTAATAACTCATTTTATAGTTGTTTTTATGTGTTTTATGTCTTTTGATGATAAGTGAAATAGAAATATTTTTGCGACCTTATAAAGTTGTCTTTTACTGGTTGTTTTTACAAACAAATCAACGAACAAACAGACAGGGCAAAAACAATATGTTCCCCCGTATAGACTATGGGACATAGTGTTTTGCCCTGTCTGTTCGTTCGTTGGTTTGTTTGTTTGTTTGTTGGTTTGCACACACTTAAACATTGGCCATAACTTTTGCAATATTGAAGATAGCAACTTGATATTTGGCATGCACGTATATCATGGAGCTGCACATTTTGAGTGGTGAAAGGTCAAGGTCAAGGTCCTCTTCAAGGTCAAAGGTCAAATATATGGGTCAAAATCGCTCAAAAGGGGACATAGTGTTTCACAAACACGTCACCTGTTTTTAAGTTGTTTTCACGTCTTCTCTTAGTATGACGTTGTTTTGATTTTGTTCGACGCGATTCAGACCACAGGGGGGAAGCCCATATTTTTTTCTACATATGCTTATAATAGAGACAAGGAGTTCAACTTCGTTTGCCGTAAAACTAGACCATCTTTACTGTAAACCATGTAACTCGTTTGTAATTAATTAACTACGCACCGGTTGTTTTCGAAAGCTAATAAAAAATTATCAGGAAAAATAACATCCGTACCATTGATCTAGCAGTATTTCGATACCTGCCCTCAGAAGTTGACACTCACGGGACAATTTTTGTTTTGGTCGGACAGAAGTGTATCCAAATTAGCTTCAATTTCCGATCGTTTCAAACAGCAGGAACACAAAGATTGCATGACTGTTCGTCATTTAAACAGTTATTTCCCGTTCAATAAACATTAATGAAATGATAACATTATATAGTATATTTTATTAATTCTCTAAAATATTTCTTGATGTTATTCAAACCACTAATTGAAAAACATTTAACAGGGGAAACTATTCCTACTTCAGGTAATGTAAAGAGTAATAGTGTCCTATTTGTGTTGTTTCCCTGGAAAATGAACACTTAACATTTACATTAAAATTACACACACACAACAGTCTGATCACACAGTCTGTTTGTTCTTATCGATAAATGGTCTAATGTAAATAAACAATGACCATTTGTTTGCAATTTAATTAAAAGACTCAGTGTAGTATCCTGCATCTTGCAAAATCCCCGTGTTTCAAATAACAAGACGTGCAGAGCCGTTGGCCATATGGTGAACTTCCGTTGTACTCAATTTCAAATCTACTATGGCTCGCTTATATTAACATGGAACTTACCTTTATGAACATACTAAAATACCGTTATGATGTTATGTAATTCTCTACGCTGGGAGAGATTTTAATGGATTGACGCATACCTAATTAAGTGACTGACAAAGCCTCATTAATGTGCACGAATAAATCCAGATGCAAATAAAAGTTACCTTCAAATTGATGGGTATTAAATGCAGTTCACGGACCCCAGATTAATGTTGTCTTGCTGTTCACATTCAACACCTACGACAATTCGTTTGATCAGAGCCACACATTGCGTTGTCGTTGAATGAAAAAAAAGCTGGTTTTGTAATAAGTTTCTTTCGTGACTTAATAAAATCGGATGATATGTATTATGAGCGATTATAAACGAATGATCTGGGACGGACGTTTATAATCGACCATAGCCATATAACCGGGGATTTTTATATGGGCAGCAGGCCGATTATAGACACAAGAAACATCATTTACTAAGAGAAAAATATTATAAAAAGTTTTTACATGAACCGGAAAAAAATGCTGACGGATCGGGTTTTTACGAAGACACTATGTGGATACGAAGTATGATGACATACATAATTGCAAGATCTATAAAATGATAATGTTTGTCTTTCGAACAAATTGTATTATATAAACATCATCCTATCATATCCGTCTGTGACCCGAATTCGGACGTCCCTCCAGCTGTCTCCATGTCTTGCACATCTTCTTGGCATCTGCATTTGGGTCTCGGCGCAAGATGTCCAGGCCAACCTCTCTTCCTGTTCCCTTGGGGTTTTAATGTACGAGATTGCCTTGTCTTGTGTGATGCACGCTTGCGAAGGTTTTGGCGTAGTCAATGCAGGTTCTGACGTTTGCACCCGCTCCTCAATGATTGTCGAGGAAGAAGCCGAGATAGGTGAAGATTTTCAGCTCTTCCAGCGCCTCGCATTGGACTGCCATGGGTGTGTCGCTGGATACACTGTTGATAAATACAATGTACATTGACCTATGTTTATAATGAGGCCCGGTTTAGCTAAGTTGTCCACGACGAGTTGGTCTTTTTATTCTTCTTGTTTTGGACGTGAGAGAGAAGAGCCAGATCGTTGGCAAAGTCGAAGTCGTTCAGCTGCTTCCAACGCGTCCCCTTGATTCCGTTTCGCTTCTGGCCCGTCAAGGTCTATTGCCAGCAGGAACAGGTAATGTAAGAGTAAGAAGCATTATCCCATTCCGGTGGTTGAGGAACTGTGCAGGCATCGGCGAGCTATCTGCCATGAAAGTTGTTGCAGGTCATCCATTCAGGAGACTTTCTGATGGTCTTCTTGGCGAGGTGAGGTCATTGTTTCAGTCACTTTCTGCTACTTCTGTTCTCTTACTTACTTGTTGGAGCGAATTAACTTAAACTATTCATGCTTCTTTGCGTCTGTCAGCGTATCGGTGTTGTAACGCTGGCGTTGGCTGGACTCGCCTGTCCAATTCTTCTCCAGCTTTAATTTCAATCGGGCGACAAGGAGATGATGGTAAAAAGTAACTTCTGCTCCTCTCCTGAGTCATAAATCCTTAACTGCGCGTTTCGCAGAAGATTTATTTCGTTATACGTTAACAGGTCTGGTAAGACACAGATTGCATTGTGTATCCTCGATTGGTGGAAAACACTTCCTCCGATGATCAAATACTTCTGGTGCACAGGTTTGCGAATCTCTTACCCATGTCGTTCATCCTAGCCCTAGCTTGCCACATGCTATCCTCATATCCTAGGTTGTTACTGTACAATCGCCCATTACAATGAAGATGTTCCTATTTGGTCTGTATATGGTTGACAGTCTGTTGTAAAAATTGTCCTTCTCGTTTTCTTCACTGTCGTTCGCGTGGGCGTTGCACTGGATGATGTCCATGTTATCCTCTTCTTTTTGAACGGAAATAGGCTGCCATGATGTATTGTCCGTACTCCTCCCACCCGATGGGTGCTCTCTATGCCAACCTGGAAAGAATCAGGGCAACTCATTGGCTAATGCGCTATATTATCCTACTCATGCCCGGCTAAAAGTAGTTACTCACCGGAAGTCAGTCACTTCTGCTTAGAACTATTCCATCTTGATTCGCTAATTCCTATGGTGTTGAGGTTTCACATATTCATCGCTGCTGCAATTTACGCTGCCTTTCCGGTATCTTATATGGTGCGGACTTCCATGTAGCCATTGCTGTGGTAGTGCTGGAGAATAAGATGCTCTTCGGCCTGACGTCTTCCAGATAACTCCTGCTTTTACTGTAAAACCAATATGCACCACTGAAAATAACGTCATAATAATTGGACATTTCATGTCATGAAAATAATGCTTCCATAAAATGTACTAGGCATTGTTTACCTGTTTTATTGTTTGTAATTTGTTTTATATTTATTTATATGATTCCATAATTGTAATTTGTATCGGTTTTAACAAGACTCGTATCATTAAAACCGATTTGGCAAGATTCTTGTCATAGAACCCACTGCAGAGGTGTTTGAGAGTTGTTCTGTTGGGAGATTGAACAATACCGATATTATGTGTTTGTGTAACCTAGGTATTCGTATAGAACGGGTGTACTGACAGCATGAACTGATATTAATCTCGCTCAGTTCTCACATTTACGTGCTGCTACATGTATGTTTGCTAACTCGTTTTGTTTCCATGCATTTTTCTTGTTGTGAAGAAATAATATACAATCTCGTGAACATGCCAGTTTTTTTATTCCTATTGAATACCTCATAATAATAATATGTTCCTGTGTCAATTGTAATTACTTGACTGCTATATATACTGTTTCTCTGTTCCTTTAAACATCGGGCACACATCCCAGTTATGGCTTGCGACAGCGTCCTGATATCGCCACGATAAAAAGGACTAACAATATGTCAGGACACACATCTGTTAACAAGACATACCGATCAAACTCTAGTGTATAAATGATAACATGATAATTTATGATGACCAGTAAATTTAACACTATAGATGATAATAACAACCTGGATATCATAATCGTACCAGACACTACTTTTTGTGGGTTTTAATATATCACCCGTATTGACAGAATTATCAGCAACTATAGGGGCGTATCTCTATAAATTCATCGAATACATGCGTCCACATAAGATAAATTCACGTTTCCCTAATGGCTGTTTTTTTGTCTATAATCTGTGCCATATACTTGTACACGTCACTTAAAAACAGAAATAACAGGTAGACCAACTCTTGTTAAAGAAAAACAATAATGTGAATTCCGATGAATGATTTGGTTAGACCGTCATTTTACGGCTATCTAAATTTTCTCACTACGACATATTCGACTTTATACAGTCTTCAAATCTTTAATGGATTTTGTTTAAACAAATTTGAATTACCGGCAAAACTTTAAATATAGACATCGAGCTAGGCGTTGTTTTATGTGCCGACATGTTTGCACATCGAATAGAAAATTTAGTTACTAGTGTGTTTCCATGCAACTATAATACGGGTATTTGTTAGTATTATTTGCAACCAATCTAACTGTGTTTGTGCGTTTTTCACATCTGTGATATTATATTTAAAACAAAGATCTAAAAATGAACACGCTTATTTTATTTGATTTGTAACGCTATGCTTGCGCCAGAGAATTCCAGTACATGTCTATAGTGCACTTCTCCTTGTTAATACTAAGTGTTAGGACATTCCATAATGTTAGGTAATACTTTTGTGGATTCAAAACTATAAGTCAAGACCACTGCCTCGAAATATGAAGAACAAATAAAATCGCACGTGCCGAGGTAGTGTAATCCATAAATTGTTTCAGATTGTTGGTATTTGAAAAATATGTATAGCATTTTAAGTAACATCATAAAAGTGATTATAGATAATATATTGTCTCAGTGTTATAACGTGCTTACAAAAACAGGCGAACTATAGTGAGTAATTTATTAGAGGATGATACCAGGTAGTGGGTGATATCCCAAAGCAAACATTTCCTTTAGTTACACGTAACCGTACGTGTGGAGTATCGATGCATAGATTTCACTTGCACTGATACATTCAGTCTTGTGTACGATTAGCTTAAAGCCGGTACTGTAGTGTTTCGTTAGTTTGAAATTATATGTATCTATCATGAAATACACCAATCAAGTAAACACAAAAAGCGTTTTCATAGCTGAAAATAAACATTAATGCAACAATTTGGAACCGTGTTAAAGGAATGTCTGGCATAAATTTAGTCAGAAACATCTAACAAGCCTCAAAAACCGATGCAACGGTGCAAGATTGAAATTAAGATATAAGTATAGTGCATTTTTCACTATTTGTTTGTTACTGATCATTACTAACAGTATTTTGTAAACTTATTAGAAAATCAATTCATCAAATGCGTATTTCTTAAATTGATGTACTACTCATTTTATTAGATGTCCCTTTTACTAGTGAAAGTCAGAAATCTGTACATTTTAATCTGCCAGCAATACACGTCATAATCTTCTCTCTATTCAACGCTAATCCTAGTATTCTGTTTATCCCATTGATTTTTTATTTCGACGTGACATTCAACATAAATAGATATAATAACCTTAACAGTAATTTTAATTTATTCTTAAAAGCGCTTAAAAACTATATCTAACGAACGTAACCATGCGTAGTGACATAGAATGTATTTGTTCTGCTACGCAAAATTTAACAAATTTCACACAAAAACTGCAAAACGAGAAAAAAATAATACCATATGCCTCGATTCAATTTTACGCGGCATGCAAATTATAACACATTATGACCGCGAAAAGAAGATTTGACACTTAATAAAATTCATTTTATTTTCGAAAGAAAATTATCAAAATCCAATATGGCGACGATTGCTCCTGACAAAATGATGTCGATGTCAATATACATGTACATGTAGATTTACACACAGAGTCGTTCTCAACATAAATTATCAAAAAAACTGGCCTATTTTTTTCATGGACGCTGCAGATTTTGATGGCGTCTAGTTCTAGCCTTCACATCCTGTAGTTTGTGACCCAAACACAAGATAATCAGTAATAATTCTATAAAGCTTTAAAACACTTGTTGCAAACGGGTTATTCTTACTGAATAGACTTTCTTTGATAACATAACAAAGAAAACGTTTATTCATCAAAGAAAAAACCCTTACGTTTACTTACATCCAAAAGCAAAACAATTCGAATAAACTACTGAACCAAAATACACACCCATCAGTATGTTCTACACACACAATTTCACATCCAAATAGGCACGCACAATCTGAAAATCAATAACACGAATAAGCTAGATCTACATGTCGATCTAAATCCTTCGTCTCACCGGTTCCATCCGAGGTAAGTAGTATATACAGTACATATTATATACAGTTTTTATAATGACATCCAGGATACATTAACACGAAAAAAAAATGTGCGTCTTCAATGATTTATTACCAGACATCGCATACAAGTTTCGTGTACACCAAAAGATGATATCACATATTATTGGAAAATGACGCAATATAAGTATGTTATTTTATGACGCCGTAATCAGCTGATTCATTATACGGATTGCGAACAATTATGTCCCTTGACTAGACCTAAAGGTTGAAGGTCGTATAATTTTAAAGCTAAAGTTTTCTCGACTCTAGAGATTTATTATGAAAAATCATTCAGTGGTAGAATAAAAAGTAGTCCGTGAACGTGACAAGTTTATTCAACAAGGTGATAAAGAGGCTAGTCTTGCATGGGTTGTTATATCGTCAATGTCGCGGTGAAGATGCGATAAATTAAGATATTTAAAAATCCTCAACGCATGCCCAAATGAAGGTATATTTTGAGAAAGACACACTTGTACCAAAGATGAAGCCTATCGGTCATATTGATTCGATTCAGCCAAAGATCTAAGGATTCAACGTACGTGAGGATTCATGTAAATTGATTGATATCAAAAACACGGCTCAAAGAACAAATTTCAATCGTAGATTGCCGGCGTTCGGATATTTTGAATTTCATAAAGACTAAACGTCACGTAAAATTCTTCTCCATTTTAAAGTTTCATTAACAACTGAAAAACGATTCACCGATAGAAGCAGGCAATAAGAAAATTGTATGTAAAAAACAACTAGGCATTGTATGCACAGTTTTATGGAAATCTGCCATTCTAGAAAGTTTATATATAGTTTTTTTACAATTTTAAATCGAGTGTATACACTTATAATGTCAGCATTCTATGTCTTCTGTCTTAACCCAACAGATGAATATGAACGAGGAAATAACACAAAATAAAATTATTATTTTTTAACGGGACCATAAATCAAATATTGTTGACGTCAATGAAATTCATTGCGACCAAGTATACGCGGATACCGACGCATTTATTCGTATTTGTTGCAGATCCAAAAACTGTGTATATGTGTCGTATGGGCGAATCTGCACAGGAAAGTGATGATTTACTGACAGTGTACATTTCTTTTATACATGAAAGGATTTTATACAATTCAAACGAAAAGTATTTACGATTATATAAAACTCTTATTTCGTCGATGTTCTTGTAACACTTATTCGGAACTTTTGTTAAAATCTTGTTATTCATTAAAGTTTTATAAGTGTAAAAGTTAATGAACACGTAGTTTGAAAGCTTTGTAAAATTCCAAAATGGCCATGTTAGCCTTTTTAAATCGGATTTTTTTTTCACGTTTAACAACAATATGATATGAGCCTCGTTCTGGGAAAACAGGGTTTAATGCATTTGCTTAAAGTGTCGTCCCAGATTAGCCTGTGCAGCCCAGACAAGCTTATCAGGACGACACCTTCCGCGTCAGCTGGATTTCCTTTGAAAAAAATACTTTCTAAAATTCCATAAAAAGCGGATAGTGTTGCTCCTGATTAGCCTGTGCGGACTGCACAGGCTTTCTGGGAAGACGTTTTTTGCAAATGCATTTAGCCCGGTTGTTCCAGAGCGAGTTCGATAGTTAAATTGTTTAAGTTTAATAGTTTATTTCAGTCAAACACTTCCTGATTCTTACTTTTTACATATACATTCAATAAAACAATCATGAAAATCTTTTTAAAAGAAATATGAGAGACTCAATATCCATGTTAACATTCTTAGTACATTAGACGAACATTACTATATTGGCAAAGCAGAACAGATGATGGAAAAGAGATAACCCTAAAATCCAAATAAAATTTTCTAATTGAGGGTTATCCCCCTTCCTCACAAATTCCTACATTATCCAGATGAATGACAGGCACTCGCAATGTGAGAGGCATGCAAACAACCAAGGCCGACAGACCAGGCAGAGATGATAATCAATTCTTATCAACCCGTCCAAGCCAGCAGACCCAGGAGCCCACCCACCACTCACACAGCGGGTGTCCACAAATGTATACTAGATAATGAAAACATACATCATATTTAATATCTAATACATTGAAAAAGTTATATGCATATACACCTTAAGTACACATGGACTATAAATGCCAGTAAAATTGTCTTCTTGTGGCAAATATATAATACTTAGGCAAACAGTTAAACTAATTGTATGTATGAGTAATAAAGATGTACAACATAGTGGTATTGGGTTACTATGTAGTGTGTGTCTGTATTGACTCACAAAATGTGTTGTGTATGTTTAATAGAATATAAGAATCGGCAGATTATTTAAGGTCCATCTACCTAAAACACATTAAACCAAAATTTTCTAATATTTAAAATGCTGTTACATTTAATAACTTATATGAGACTGAGACTTACAATATCACAGATATAATAAATGTATCCATGTCCATAAGCTGTGTGTTAAAGCCATATTCTGTCAGCATACAGAAACATCATATTTGGCCTATATACGTAGTCCAAAAAACACTTGACCTTGGCCAGAATATATGGTATACACAACAATGTTAAAACAAGCAACATTGGACATGGGTACAAGAGTCAACAGGTTATATACTATGTTACATACTTACATATAAAAAAATGAGGGGCACTTGCTAATCCTTATTAAAATGATAATTAAGATGTCTATTTATGCATTAAACACTGAGAAAAACAATACGGCGCTATTGCGCATAATATAAAATGGATGGAAAAGATCAAGTCACTCTCAATCAGATTGGGAGTGATTCGATAAGCAAATACTTTTCAGGTGTGATAAAATGTATTATAGTACATTGTACAACAATGGCACATTATTTACACATATAAAATTGTCTTATTTAAAGAATTAAGAAACAGGTTTGGCTAAAATTCTTATCATATTTTCATTAGTAAAAAGGAATTCTAACTTGTCAGCATTGCACATATTTCTGAATAATGGATTAATATTTATGGCTTTATCAAAGAGAGCAGTTCCTAGGTCATTATACACATTGCATTCTAGAAGAACATGAACTTCATTTTCAACTGTACTACAAAATACACAATTACGTCTATTGAAGGGTAAACCTTCATACCTTCCGGTTTCTAGCCGAAGTGGAGTTACTCCACATCTGAACTTACAGAGAGATGATCTATGACTTTTTGCATAACAATTCTTAAATTTACAATAAGTCCTTAATATATTTCCACCTCTGCCAGAATTACCGTGAGTAGAGTTGATACTATCAAACCAATTCGATATGAACGTGTTTCATGCCAACCGAAGAAGTTCGAAGGACACAAAGCGTTGTAGACCAAATGACCAAATGACGGACCAAACAACCGACCAACGAACATAGTGTCTCCAGTATAATTATTGAAACTGTGCTTGTGCTTGTGTTTGTGTTTCTTTAATGGCACTTATAAAAGCCAGGTCATTAATTTACTATTTCCAAGTATATTATGAGGTTAGACTATGTCTTTTTTTGTGTACGCTCTTTTCTCGATTCCCAGAAATTCAATATATCGGTGGCACTGAATTCCAACAAAGGTGTCGAGGTAGAAGAATCCCTAGAAGATAAGTCCGAAAAGGCGACATTCAACAGGAACAATTCTTATCACACAATATCAATACTCGATAAACCTGACGACAATAAGTAAGTTTGTGTTCAATTTTATTCAACTACTTGCTGGATTGTGCTAAAACTTAAACAACTGAATGACCTTAATCTTTAGGCAATTGTAAAGGACGGACATTTGTCTGCGATCATTAATTAATATTTGAGTAAAAAGGATTATTAATATTTAATATTAATAATGTATTATTATTTTAGTATCGTCATCATTATAATTATTATTTGTTGTAGTAGTAGTGGTAGTAATAGATGAAGTAGTAGTTCTACTAGTAGTTATAGTAGTATAATTATTATGGTCATTAATATTATTTTTTTAATAATTATTATAAATAAATGCATCATCGTTGTAATCATGATCATAATAATATACGTATGGTATGTCATTAATTAACAAATAAAATGCTTTGAAAGTAAAACTTTAACAGTTCGACATTACATGTATATTAATTGACTCCATTCAGGTTCTTGGTGGGGGTAGGTAGCGAGACCTTCGAGTTCAAGTACAAGGGCAGCGGCGGGTGGGGCTGGAGCGCTAAAAAGGAAGGGGCGACGAACGACGCTCTGTATCAGATTACAGTCGCCGGGGAGACGGCGATCAACCCTTCCTTGGGGACCTAGCCGAACTGATGATAGGCTTGAAGTAAGTGACGCATAATTAGTCATGTTCGGCTCAGGTACGACTTATAAGTACCCCGTATACTTCAATGTACCCCGGGTACGGAAATTACGCTTTAAGGCACCCGGCCATACCCCGGTTTTTGTTAGCATACTTTCTGTACCGGGGTAGGTTGATGTATACTTAAGAGTACTTGGTGTACTTTAAAGTAGAACCTGAGATGTCGAGGACCAATTGAACGTAAGTGACGCATGTAACATGTATTAATTAGTATGTGCATTTATTGTAGGCGTCAGCTTCTTTGTTGTTGTTCGTGGTGGTGCGACTATGGTGGTGCTTATGTTGGTAGTGATTGTTGCTTGTGGTGGATCATTTGTTTACCAATTAATGGCTCACATACAACTAGTTTCCCTATGGCGAAGTGATTTTAATGAATTGCATGTCGATCTTTTCCGCGCTAATATATATTCATTATCATAATTCTTGATGTAAAGAGTCTATCTTCCGTATTTCGAGCTGTCAGTTCCCAAGTTCTCGTAGAAAGCCATTATTTAAATTTATCTATTTATTTTTTTCTGATACAGTACAGTTAACTTTATTTCGACGAAGATTCCTTGGTCACCGATGGATAATGCTGTTTCCTGCCGGTTTACCCTCACTCCGTCATGTATGTCTTTCTGTTTATCTGTCTAGCCGACAGTCCGTCCGCCCACAAAACTAAATTCCGCGATTTCTTAAACCAATACTCAAGATACTCTGATGAAACTTGGTATGCTAATATAATGGAATGTGAGGATTATGCACGGCCATTTTATCGCCATAGGTCAAAGGTCTGGTCACTTTTTATAAAATAGAACAAAACTTAATAATGTAATAACTCAAAAAGTACGTGTCACTCCCTTACTCTATACATACGTCCGTCTGCCCGTCTGTATTTGCTCTGGAAAATCTTAAATAACTTGAAAAGAATATAAGACTATGTGATGTCTCATAAATTAATGAAGATACTTAGAAAAGTTATGACATGATGATGCAGAATACTACTCAATTTCTGCAGAGGTCTAATTTCAAATGTGACTATAACTAAAATTACAATTACACTTACTACTTCAATAACTTTAAAACGAATAGGAAATGTATTCATGACAGATTGTTAACACATGTACAAACTTGTGAATGTTGAAAAAAAAAGCAAAATTAATCGCGCTCTGAGAAAACGGGTCTTAATGAATGTGCGTAAAATGTATTTCCAGATAAGTCTGTTCAGTCCGTGCGGGCTAATCAGGGACAACACTCTCCGCTTTTATGGCACTTATCGTTTAAAAGAGGTCTTTTATAAATGAAAATCCAGTGTAGGCGGAAAGTGTAGTCCCTGATTAGCATGTACGGACTGCACACGCTAATCTGGGACGACGCTTAACGACATGCATTAAGCCCCGTTTTCCCAGAGCGCGGCTCAAATCTTCATACTGGTATCACAATTGGACGTTTGATTTAACTATGGCACAAGTACGAATAATAGACTTTGTGATGGTTACATTGCACAACATTTAATCGATGCGGTGTTTTCACCAATATGGTGTATTCCCGGCAATGCTGTAAACGATGTGTGTCAACTTTCAGATACGGCTTAATATTTAAGAAATAATATTTCTCTATCATGGTTTGTTGTCGAATAACCCACAGTAAGAAGAATAGATGCGTAGGAATTAAATCACGAGTGCGAAGCACGAGTGATTTGATAACACGCATCTATACTCCTTACTGTGGGTTATTCGACAACAAACCGTTGTAGACAATTATTATTTCGATTCTACCACGATTCTGATTGATTTGGTTCAAGCTTTTGGACGTGAATTATATTTTTTCAATACTCCGCCCTTCTTAGAACAAAGTTCACTATTTAGTGACGTCTTTGAATTGTACAAACATGTGACGTCGTTTTCATCAAAAATATTTTGCAAATGACGTCACTTTCATTGGGAACAAAAATCTTAGATTTAGTCTAAATACAGTCTTAAGACAAAAATCTTAGAAACTTAATGACGTCAAGTTTATTGATGCTACTGAAAAGCTGACATGCTATAAATGTTTTCTTAATTACGTTCCCTAACAAAAAACATTATTTTTAGGCGTGGTTATACCACTTATCACCAAATATACAATTTGTTGTTTCATTACATTTATATACATGATACATTTATTACATTTCTTTTAGAGCGGGTTTAAATTAGCACGTGCATTTTACTGCAATATTTTCTTTATTTATTCGGAACTATTTTTGAAATACTAAGCTCCGCCCATAATTATTGCAAAATAACCCACACTTGATTTCCTTCTTTGTCTATTGAAAACCAGTCACGTGTAGTGTTAGAATAAATTCTAATCAATATTGTCGACGAGATTGTGTTAATGACTTAAATAAGTTAGAGATTAAATCTTAATACATGCAAAACGGTTTTTCATTAACATTTTAATAGTGAAACGTGTGGTATTCTTTTATGTTAGATAAACAAAACTAAATACAAACAATTTTTATCATTGTTTAATTTTACGTCCAGCGTGTTTATTGTAGACCGATACCTTTGCCAAAGTACACAGAGACCAGCAATTTTCAGCGCTGTTCCACGAAGATGCGGAAGAGACCGCCGATTGCGCGACCCGGGCTATCAAAGCGAACGTGCGGGGGCGAATAATTACAACGCATTTGTTTAGTGTTAAACCTTTATTTTTTAATATTAAAAAAATGCTTTATTATTTATCAAATCGTTTTCTTTTAGAAACGCATTTAGGAATTTTTCAGATTGTTACCTGAACATTACCATGACCCAAGAAGGCATTTACATTACATATCAATGTATCTCTATCTTATCGGACTGACAGTTTATTAAGATAAATAATTGTTGTTAATAGTTAAAAAGTGAGACTTGTCTAAGTTTCAAATGAGAACAATACTAAATCACTTGATAGCGGAAATAACTGATCGACTATACAAACAGTTTGGTAAAAAAAAGCCAGAAACTCTCACAAGAACACTTGATTTTCTTGTAGAAATGTGCATGTGTTGCTGCTATGTTATTGATTTATATTAAAAAGCCGCTACAAGTCTTAGTTAAAAGCAGACTTTCAGTGTATTTCAACAGCTCATGTCGGAACAACGTTGTCATTTTCATAATCATCGCTTTCAAAATATTGTCATCATTTCTATAGTAAATTAATAATATCCATTCTTTTTTTTTTCAGGGGAAGTAATCCGTGTACCATTTCCGGTTTATTTTCCCGAACTTTTTGACAGCTGACAGGTAAGAATAAAAGCTCGTTCTAGTCAAATAAGATTCATAATACATATGCAACATGAATACTACATGAAACATAATATCCTCGCGTTACTTAAAAGTGGAAATTCACAAATATTAGTTATCAACGGAATTATAATGAGATTAAAAAAACAATAATCTGGGAAACACCGCGCGCCAACCATAACATTGGAACCAATCGCACATTCTCGGCCCTTTCCGTCAAACATCGGATAAGTACCTCGAAGGAGATAGTATGAATACACATTTCGGAAGCGGTATTGCGGTCTACCTACGCGGGCCTACGCGAATCAAAATTACATAGTAACAACAAACATGGCCGACTTTGCGAGTTGTTTACATTTTGCAAAGATGAAAATGGGGATTTTCTATGCTCTGAAGCCAGAGCAAGTTCAAACTCTACAGGAATTATGGAATGGGATTGATACCGTGGCGATATTACCAACCGGCTTCGGCAAGAGTATTATTTATCAACTTCTGCCGTATTTAATTCAGAAGAAAACAGGTGCAGCTGAACCTATGATAGCAATAGTGGTTGCACCACTTAATTCCATCATGGAAGACCAGGTACAGTGCATAGATGCATCTTCATTGTGGTTGATTTTCACTTACAGTCATGATTTAGCTCTGGTCTTGAGAAAATATAAATGTATTTATTAGAAATTATGAAACTGAAATGAGATTGATGTTCTGGTAAACATATACATGTATGTTAAGTTATTACAGGAAAAATGCTATTCATAGCTTATTTTTATGCCCCCAAAGGTGGGCATATAGTGATTGCACCATCCGTCTGTCTGTC
>VMBQ01002541.1:7328-32201 GCA_007657795.1 Dreissena rostriformis | reverse complement strand
GGGGGGGGGGGGGGGGGGGGGGTCATTTGTAAGCCCATTGGATGTTTAAGTCTGTATTATTTTTTGGGAACAATTTAATTTATGTGTTTATTGTACGAGCTTGTATATAAAGCTGATATCATTTAATTCTGAAAATTGTCATGAATTATTACATATCATGAATGTGATAATTGTGCTTTCGCATGATAATTGGAGAAGATTTGAATGAAGTGTTAATGATTTTAACAGAAATACTAATGATATCGTGATTATTGTGATTTTGCATGATACTTGGTGAAAAATTGTTTTTTTTGTGGTGAAAATTCAAAATAAAGTGTTCATGAATTTATCAGAAGTACTTATTTGTTTAATAAAACATTATTACTGGAGTGTTTACCTGTTGTGTTGCCATGTTTAAAACAAAGTCCTTGACAGTTATGGTTTGGACGTACTGGTGGCTTAAGTCAAACATTATTAAGACTGAAGGATTTTCTGGTTGGGTTATTCAGTTTAAAAATGCACACAACTGCCAACTCATGCTTTCTTCGAAACCTTTACGGTTGTAGGTTTATCGTAAGGCGCCCTTATGTCATGTCTTTTTTTTAATAAATTACTGGGAATGTTGGTGTCCATATTTATTTTATGAGTGTAATATTAATGAAGCAGGGCCGGTTTGTTGGAATAGGGGCATGTGTATGTGTGTGAATTTCCAAGTGTATGAGGTTCTTCCGCGCCTAAGGCTTCGTTATGTGAGGACCAGGAGTTTATCCAAGCACTCCTACCTCATTCATTTACCAGGTTCGTGAAAGTTGTGACCAATTTTGAATTATAGCTCCAATTTTCATTATTTTTACTGAACTATATATATTTAATGTTGGCGTGTTCTTGTGCTGTCTGGTACCAGATTACCCGGAGGAAACCCGACCTGCCTAGTAGGGCGACCACCAACCGAACCCACATGCTGGGAACGGTGATTTCACCCGGGTCACCTAGGTGAAAAGCCTGTGTACCAACCACTGCGCTAACCGGCATGCACACATCCCCCTTCTGCTTAACATGGAAATGGTAATGGCAAGTGAAGATGTCGGAAAAAGACAAAGAAAAAAACGCGTTTAAAGTTGGCAGTTTAGGCTTCTTTGAGTGCAAGCGGATGCCCTTCGGCCTCTGCAACGCCCCGGCTACATTCCACCGATTTATGGAGCGTTGCATGGGCGAATTAAACATCAAGGAATGCACAATATACATTGATGACATAGTTGTTTTCAGTCATGATTTTTCGGAGGCAGTTTAAGAATTAAATCAGTTTTATAGCGTTGTGTACCAACCACTGCGCTAACCGGCATGCGTTTCTCCTCCTGCTTTAAATGGAAAACACACGAGGTGATCACGTGTCCCGAAATGTAGTCAGGATAACGAATTCAAGACGCTTACCGCATTATTCTGGGGAGATTGTGGGAAACGATGAAACCAGATGATCCAAAATTGCATAATGATAGTATAAAAAATAGCCCAGATAAAGTTCCATGAACCATTCAGCATCTATTATTTTAAGAGGAGAACATTTGCAATACAAAGTCAAGGTGTTGGGTTGGTGGGTTGAAATAATTCATCTCTTTTCTAACATTTTATGTCAGTTGATTTGCGTGATTTTTATCCTCCAAGTGTGTATATGCCTGTTAAATTACCCTACTGTTGAATGGACTGTATTTGTTTAATGATCATCTATCCCTTAAGCCCCAGTTAAATATATATGCCGGATCAACACGGATCATATTCGGCATGTCAACAATGTAGCCGCCGTGTAGCTCCGTGTCGATCCCTGTAGGTCCTGGAACGTCCGAGAATATCCAGGGTGCTCTTGGAGGCCAACACGCCAGTTTTCGGAAGTTAAACACTGTCGTGTTGATCCGTGACGTTCCGGGAAAATGGCAGCATTCGGGGATTGTCCGTGTAGCTGCCGTATAGGGTCCGGGGACGGCCATATACATGCATTTGTTGTCCGTGTGCGTCATTGACAGTCCGGGAACAAATTTCAAACCCCGTATCATTCCGGACCATGACGACAGTTGTACGGTTGTCTCCGAACTCTTCGCGGTAGCTGCATGGAATACGTCGGTACAGTGTGATTTTATCGCTTCCATCTCGGATCAGCACGGAGTTACTAAGGAGGAAAACGGTGTAAACACGGCGGATACACGGACTGTCATGTAAAAACTCACGATAACACGGAAGATGCCTGATGGACTGGTTGCTAACAAGGACCTTCGCTGTGTAAACACGGTATAAACACGGACGATGGCGGATGTTTATATTAATACGGGCAATTCGAAAATCGATTCACTTTTTTGCGGGCGATTAGATGACGATCGAGGACAAGCTGGTGCTGATTAGATGACAGCTTTTACTGCAAAAAACTCAGGTTGAAAACAGTATCCTGATTGCTAAAGCGAAGCTTCGACAGAGAAATAGAGAAGTTGCGAAAAAGATTGTATCTGCATCGGTGAACAGAATGAAAAGGATGACCATATGAGTCAGGAAATTGCTCGCCAGAAGACCAGACCTGAGTCAATACGCACGACGGATGAACGAACTGAAGAAAAAAAGACACCAAGTGTTTCCTTCATTTTCTGCGCATGGGTTATCAGATACACCAAGAGATCCTGACACGACATTGTGGACATCAAGCCGAAGAAGTCAAATTACAGAAAGGTTCTGACAGTTGGCCTTAAGTTGACAATGCCAGTCCGGTACCTTGCATCAGGGGACAGCTATTACTCTCTGATTATGGCTTTCCGGTCGCACAAAATACCATCTCCAAAATCATCCGTCAGGTCTGCGATGCGTACTTGTAGAATTTGCTGAGGAACTTATTTCATGTCCTGAAACGCCAGATGAGTAGAGTAATATCGCCAAACAGTACGGCGACTGATGGCAGCTTCACAGCTGTGTGTGCGCCTTGGGTGGGAAGCAAAAACATTGTAATCGGCGTGGTGGCTCCTTGTACTACAACTACAAGGGTTACCATTTCATAATCCTCATGGACTTGTCGACGCCGACTTCATGTACAGGTTTATATTGGGCTGAAGAAGGCAGCAATGGATCAGCCGGTGACGCTCAAGTGTTCAACAACAGTGAGTTGAAGGAAACCATCGACAAAGGAGTGTTGGGCCTACCTGAGGGTGATCGCGATCTAGATCTGGACCTCGAGATTATGGCGTACCATTTGGGCCAAAAGTCAAAAAGACCTACTAGGTTAAAAAAAATGTACGTCGACGTACAATATGTACATCGACGTACAAAATTGTACGTCGACGTACAATTTTATCGACCCTTGAATGTTAGCCAATCAGAAGACGCCTTACATCTGTTGCTTTGATCCGCTTAAACATTCACCGCGGTATTGTAAAAAATGGCGGACTCAATACAATCATTCGGTTCTGGAAAAAAAAACTGTTTGACAACAATTATAGTCCAATAAACTAATGTCAGTCAAATAGAACATGAGGAATTATTCTTTATATCGGGTTCCTTTACTTATCGGTAATGTCATAGTGGTTTTCAATTGATTGAATGCTCTTTTCTACGAAATTCCCCTTCGTCTAAATTTTCCCTATCCGAAATCGTATACAGTCAAGTTACCATTACCTGATCATTACCCATGGCGGATCACTTAGATGTTCAAGACTGCGTATCGCGATGAATAGTTGACATTTTTAGATGATATTTTGCACACAGCATCTGCAAGGCCTGTTCTTTAAAACGCATTGATTGAGTCGTAATCGGAGCTGCTCTTTGTCAAACATTTCGGTATGTTTTGCTGACATGTATATACGACTTTGTTGACTTCCGTCTCGTTTCCAAATCGAGTTTGAACATTTTTCGCGGCCACATGCTATAACTCTGTTGGAAAGTAAAAAATGTACGCATTAATTGAAAGGCCATGTAGTAGTCTTTCTGCCTGCAAAAGTCTATTTCAGTTTTGATTCGTGTTTAAGATTTTGCAGCACCTTAAATGAAATGAAGAATTAGGGCAATAACGGATCAAGCGTGATAATATGCGTATTGATAATATATTATATTAAAATATATGCAAATCTGGGTGATTCTTACAATGAATGATCTCAATCTTAATGTTTTATATATGTTCCATGTTCAATATCGATGATTAGATATTATTCAAACAATTTACATGGTTTATAAGATGCCCATATCTTTTCGATCTATTTAGGATTTTCAACAGATAATTCACACAAGAACACCATGCGTGTAGTGTATATACAAGATCACATATAGAACACAATTAATAACAAAAAAATGAATATAATTTATAACTGGCAATGTAACTTGGTCATTGTAAACAACACAGTTTATGTTTCGACAGTTCAAATAGCGTGTTAGATGCCCCTGAGTGGTTTCGATCACTTGATCCGTTATGGCTACAACTGATCTGTTTATGCACGAATTCTGCGACGAAAAAAAGGTATCACAAATGCATTTTGCCTGCGTTTAAAAATAAGACATTGTGCTGAATCGGTAAGCACAGGTAATATTTAATCAATCTGGTGTAAAAAAAAAGTCTCAACAAATGTATTGCTTTTCACCAGAACTTCATAACGCTACTGATCCGGTAATGGTAACTTGACTGTACTCCAGCAGCTCTCGACTAATGACGTAAAGTGGTCTGCTTCGGGTTGTAGTCTGTTTTGCGGCGAAGAAACCAACGAGAGGCTGCAGCATCCTGAAAAGATTAAATCAACAAAAGTTACAACAAATAATATTATATAATAGTAATAACAAGATCACCGCCTACGACTCAAAGTCAATGTACGTTGGATTATTTCATCTTATTACCTAGTTAATCGCCTAGGATTGGTTTAAGATAGTGCAGGCTTCGCGAAAGCCGGCCAATAGAAACAAATGGTTCGCAAGTAATGGGATCGAACCTTATTTAAATGGTCAGGGAAAATACTAACCTCTTTCTCTCTTCAATTGTTGACATCAACGAGTCGATAATCTCACAAAACCGTTCAAAAATGGGAAATCGGGTACACATACGTCGTGCATTCCGACTTAATGCTGTCAAAGTGATTAGACTAGCTTCACACAAATTTGTATCTGTATCTTGCGTCATTAAATTTCTACATAAAGAGTGAAAAATGCGAGTTGCTTCTTCTGGAAAACCTTCGACGTCCGCCATATTTTTCGGAAACCGGAAATGGACTAGACCGGTCTTAAGACTTAATAATATTTATTACTTAAAACGATTTTAGAATAAATACTGTCAAGTAGGTACTTATTTTTATTTTATTTTTTTTTCAATTTCGATATTTTTATCCAAGTTGTCCTCAATTAAAAAAGTTTTTTTTTAAACGATTATAGTGAATAAGTCTGAAGGAAAAGCGGCTCAAAAGACGAGTGTTTTGATTGGCTGTTCAGAAAATTTGTGCGTCGAAGTACAAATATGTACGTCGACGTACAAATTGTACTTCGACGTACAAAAATATACTTTGAATTATATTTCATATTTGCATGTCGACGTACAATTTTGTACGTCGACGTACATATTGTACGTCGACGTACATATTGTACGTCGACGTACATTTTTCTTTTAACCCAGTAGGTCTTGTTGACTTTTGACCCAAATGGTACGCCATACGAGATTGTTTCTTCTTGTTGCTGCTGTTCTTCATCGGTAATGGATGCTGCTCGTGACGATTTTTTGGGGAAGTTTAAGGCCCACTTGGACATTTCGTTAAATTGTGGCTGGCATTTGGCGTTTTAGCTATGCACACGAAATACGAAATTACACCTCCGATCCGATTGAAGAATAGTGGAATCACAGAAAATTAACCTGCTTTTACATACGTTATTGTCGGTCCGGGTCAGATCGTGTTTTGTCCGTATCGCTGCAGTGTTTGTCCGTTTTGTTGTCGTGTTGGTCCGCGATGGTCAGTGAAGATGCCGTGTTGGCCCGTGTTTATCCGGGCTATCAGTGTCTCTGCCGTGTTTGTCCGTAAAAGTAAGCAGCTCTGCCGGGACTGTCCGGGATAGTCCGTGTGGGCGCCGTAGATATTGCGTGTTGTTACCGGATTTGACCGTGTTGGTCCATGTGGATGCCATGTTATCACCGGGATGATAGACTTTGGAAGACCGTCGACGCTGAAAAATAACAAAAGTCCACGGATCGTCCTTGATCTTGATCCGGGGGATCCGGAACTGCCGTATCAATCCGTACTTGTATGGGACTGGGGCTTTGAAAATCATAACGTTCATTTCAGTTTGTTAAATAGATGAAAAAAAGTTGTGTAACAATAATTTTTGTCTCGCAAGGTAGTAATTTCTTTCGCCGACCATGTAACGATTGTTTTAAGACTTTTGGCGCAAACGATAGATTCAGAAATCTGCATAAAGGAACTTCATGTATATTTTTTCTTTATTCTTCAGGCTGCGTATCAGTAAACGGATACTATACCCGTGCGCTTCGTTTGCGGAGCAGTGAGGTTTCGTTTTAGTTTAAAAACTATTTATGTTAGCTCGATTGCATCGAAAGCCTGAGGCTTATTGAAATGCTCTCGAGTCCGTTTCCTGGGACTATAACCAGTACTTGGTGTCTTTGGGGGAGATCTTAAGAGCGCTCCCACAGCGAGGATCGAACCCGTGACCTCCCGATCGCTAGGCGGTCACCATATCCACAACGCCACGGCGACCCTATCGTTTTATTTGGCAAAAAGTACGTCCGACTATTTAGTGATAAAAATGGATCTTAATCATTTCCCGTACTTAACTGCAAATTTATGTTTATGCATTTAAAATTGGTTATCCGCCCCTATAGGTATGGTTGGTTTGTGGGTATTGATTTCTGGTGAACTGCGTATTGCATCATTGTAAGTTTAACAGTGTATAAACTCGGTGCAATCATTTCCACAGTTTATACATAAGTAAGCTTGTTAATCTTCCAGAGTTCAGAATGTATTTTAACTTATTTAACGTCCATGTATTTTTAATTAAATTCGAGATTTACCGGTAGCATAGCGATTGTAACATAGTAAATCAGCGACCAGCTTTTGTTGTAGGAGCTGCATAGCATAAAGGAGACTTCATGCAAATGAATGATCCAATGTACCCTAAGATAAAGGTCCAATAATAATAAATGTGCTTTATCGTTTCTAGCCAACAGTCTGTTTCAACATTTTGATTTCAATTTAACATAGTAGTGTTCGGCTTTGTCATTCTATCCCATAGACACTAATTCATAATATATTCAATATCGTGCATTGGACGGCCGCAATAGCGGCGTATTTTGCATCAAGTCGATAATTACAATAAATATATATATTGTCAATGTCCAAACTCCTGAATTTACACATGCCTTTGGAGAGCAATTTGACCATGAAATACCAAAGTTTTCGTATGTAAATATTTGTTCTTTTGGAGGGTCTGTACTCAAACCATTTGTGGTTACACTGCACCCGGTAAGTCTTTTGAAAGTGTAACCTTCAAGAGATACATGACTCGGCTATTTTGCCTGTAACATTTTCAACAATATCGGCTCTATTATTTATAGCGTTGTAAATATTTGGAAAGGTGTTCACAGCGTTAATCGGACTACGCTCTTTTGTAAGCATGACAAAGGTTCAAGTGTATGTACATATAGACCTTCCGTATACACTAGTGTGCTGTCACCGATGGTCCGGAATGCGTCCCTGCATCAGCCTCATATTGACAATCTAAAGTTGGCCTTGTTTTAGTGTAAGTTAATACATAAAGGAATTTAAACAAAATACCAACTGATCGTATTTTAAAGTTCCCGATAGGTTTCCCTCGTAAATCAATGCGGCCAATCCCCGAAGAGGGTTTTACATGGTGCGATCTTCCCTATGACGAAATACTAGATATATATCTTAAAGCGCGGTGCTCTTTACCGAACTTTAGTAGGATGTGTGGCATCATCATCATCTTCCAGTGTGTTGACTAACATAGAAGATATGTGTACGAGTCAGTGAACAAAGGCGTCTTTTATTTCATCTGTGATCGTAAACAACATATTTTACCAACATATTTTACGAGTCTTTAATTTCGTGTGTTAATCACACTACTAGGCTTTAACAGTCATTTTTGGTGTTCGTACGTTCATTGCAATGATCTGCGACGGCACCATGCTACTTGTCGAACTGGCGCTGGGGGCGGCTCTGGCGTGTCTCCCGGGCGGATGTGCCATGGAGCTGACCCGGGTGGAGACAGTGGCCACGTGCGAACTGGGCACGTGCGGTCGAATTAGGTCAGTAGCAACAGTATATCGGGGATGGGTGGCGGTACCCGATGCGCGCGCATTCCGCAAATTCCGTTTACGACCTGCGCATGAGTGTCATACTACAGACATTAATAAATACAGAGAGATATGTAATTATTGCATATTATAGTAGCACTGATAGCGCAAATAACGACTGCGTTCCTTTTTGTCCATAAAACATCTTCGATTTTACTACTGTTTTTTTGTGTGTGAAAATTATCAGTCGATCTTTATTGCGACAATGTCCACTTTAAAGATAGTTTAGAGAGATGTGTAACACTCAGACTAAGCACTATAACAAATTAAGCCTTCTTTTTTCCAAGTATTGTAGGAAAATGCAAATTGACGCAGTTCGAAGTGTGTAAACCTCAGATTCAAGCGCTTCTATGCCACTTCTCGACTAATCTGTTTTATCACGTGACATACCCAAACATATTATACTTATAATACAAAATACCACATACGTGTACGTTGTTTTTATGTCTACTTCAAGCTTAAAAAAATGTACATTGGTTCAACTCGATGTTAACTGAAAACAACATCGTTTTCTTCTTTACGATCGCCACTACACTTGCTAGGTTGGCGGCTCTTAAAAATTTGAATCATGCTATTTAGAATATAAGCTCAGAAAGTTTGAAAATCTGCTTTATTTCAAAATATATTTCATACATTTTAGTAGCCAATTTGAGAATTGTGTAGCCTATTTGAGATTTCAGTAGCCATTGACTATTTTGGCTACTAGTAACGCTAACATAGACTTGGAGCACGGAGGTTATGATGAAACGGGTGGTCTTCGGTAGAGCCTCCATATGTCCGCACACCTTCTCCTTAATGCTCATAGGTTTGGTTCATTCATTTGCTCTCAGTGGTTGGTGATCCTTTCATACCACAGTGTTAGTATTATATATCATTATAAATATTCACATGAATACAGATAGATAAGATAGTTTGACTCGTATCAATGTTCGAATTTTAGCCGCGTCTTTCAGCGGAATAACTTCTTTAAAAGATTAGTTTACCTAACTAAAGTAACAACACAGGTCCAACTCAACGCTACCTTTGCGTCTAAGGTTACCTTAATGCCCCCCTTCGACACTTGTGTCGCTTACTCAAAGCGGGCCGTATTTTTTTACCTTCGCTTAAGGTGACTCCATCGGGATTGTAGTGCTCTCTTAACACGGTTATTAAAGGATTTTAAGTTAAATACGCACACGATAATTCGTCTTTTGTTATTTCAGCGATGTATGAAACATGTTATTATTGGACAATTGTGACAATCGTTTATATCTTTGAAAAAAAAAATCGATATATTTCAGATAATTAGTATTGTATTAATTTATGAATTCTGTGTTATTTTATTTTTATTTTTGAAAACATATATATGCATCTCTATATTTTCGGACATTTTAAGAAAAGTAATTTCACTGTAACCTGATTTCGGACATATGCTAACTTGCATTACCGTGACATTCACTATCATGAACAGTTTCACGAGTGTGTATTGCGATGACCGGTACAGCCCCCCAGAAAGTTTATTGGTTGGGTTACGAAGAATAGTGAGAGAAACTTGATTTAAACGAAATCTGCCGTCATGTTTGTTGGACCGAGCATGTTTATTGCATGTATCTTTTGGGCTGCAATATACAGCATTGTTTTATAAATCCAATACTGCAGCAACAAATGAATACCATAATTAAAGTTAACCATACTTACGATCGTGTATGTTATTATCGTTGTTTATGATATTACTCGCGTCATGCGAAAATGGGTCTTATGCCATGTGCGGCCAGGGTTACTCCACACTAGTCTGCGCATTCTCACAGTCGCCTGTAGTCAGCTAGTATCGGGACCACTATTTTATAGTGGAAGAAGTTGTAGAAGCAATAGTTAGCTGCATTTTCAGTTACCCTATAAGTGCTTCCGTTCTCGTTTCTACCCGCACCTTGTTTGTGGAGACATCATCATTTTGTTTTGGTTTCGGAGATGGAAGATTTGACAGCGAAAGTGTATAACATATTATTTTAGAAAGAGTANAGTAATTGCCCTTTACGTAGTTCTGGCCTCAACTACTCCCGGGTACTAGAGTTGCCTATCGGTGGTGACAATATACTGTAGTATGCGTGCTTATAATATGAGCTCTCGTTCTGAGAAACTGGTCTTAATGCTTGTGCGTTAGGTGTCGTCCCAGATTCGCCTGTGCTGTTTGCACTGGCTAGTCTGGGACGACACTTTCCTCCTTTACTGGATTTTCGCTTCGAATAGACTTTTTTTTAAATACCATACAAGCGGGAAGTGTCGCCCCTGATTAGCCTGACACTTTACGCACGTGCACTAAGCCCAGTTTTCTCAGAACGAGGCTCATATAAGCACTAAAAGTGAGTTCAAGTATTACTGTGCGTTATTCTCGCCGCAGCTACAACCAGGTGCGCGAGATGTTCGGCAGCCTGCTGATGACCAAGAGGCAGATCCAGGAGATGGAGACTGCGGCTAACGAAAACCGCACCAAGTACCTCATCGCGAGAGGCGCCATTGAGTCGGTCGCCAGCAGTTTCATCAACGACGACGGCGGCGCCTGCTGTTCAACGTGAGTACGCGTGCGCTGATTTCGTTGTTATTGACTTACTGACACACTATAGTGGCTGATTTTATCTATATCATTCTGAAGTTCGTGGGTTTGAATAGGGTCGCCAGCACGCCAACACGAAAAACGACACATATCAGCACTATAAAAGAGTACAGGCAACACATTTATGTCATAATTGTCTTGTGTGGCGGTATATGTGCCGTTCTTTCATGTTGGCGTTTTTGGCGACTTTCTACAAACCCGCCACCACGCTAGAACGATATGGCATAAATAGCCACAATAGGATATTGATTAAATTTAGTATGATGTGATTCATTCTTGTCCGACAAATTATGTACTAACATTATATTTTAAAAAAGTACACAAATTCACAATTTAACAAGAACCACAACCACAACCAAAGGCTTTGATGAACGAATAAGAGATATGGGATATAAAGGTATCAAACCTCATATTATTCCAGGCGTGTGGTACACATAGCGAATAGGACGCTATACAATCTACAGGGCCAGTTGAAGACAGTGATCCATCTGTCGGACGCCATCCCTCCCAGCTACCAGTACATCCCGCACGCCTCGTGTGTGTAAGTATATACAAGGCTGCCGGGTTAGCACACAACCTGGTACACCTTATCGACCCGGGTTCAATACCCACATCCGGTACATGAGATTTAAGTTGGTGGTCAACATGGCGTACAGGTTTCTCCGGTTACCTCGGCCCCAATCACAGCCACAAATAGAGCAAACAAGAAATATCTTTTAAAAAGATGTACGGCGTAGAAGTGTATTGGCTTTTGTTGGTACAAACGAACGTTACTAAAATCAATAAGAGACAAGACGTATGACTAATGTCGGTATTTTTTTTTCCCCGAATAATTCTTAACCGCATTATATCTAAATACATTAAAAGTTAAGATCTGTTAAACGACATTTTGATGTTTTTGTTTCTTCTTCGCATATTTCCTATTGTCATGGTATTCTGCATCATATTATACAAATTGAAACACTTTTTTATTTGTCTGTTTGCAGGACTGCGGGTGAGTGCAAGGGTAAATGTATACTAGAGACAAAACTGACATCACTACTCGTGATCGACTTCGCCACCGGATACAAGTTTGACTGGTTCCTTATACCCGGCTACTGCTCCTGCAAGAATATTTACGTTTAGCCTGGCTCCAATCACTTGAGATTTTACAGTCAAACTCGTACAAACCAATTCCATTCGCCTCTGCTGTCGGCTCGGAAAGTAGTTCCAACTGCGGTTCCTACCAGCCTATTGAAACGCAATACAAAATACAATTAATTGGAATGAAAATAGTTTAACTTATATGATCCAATGTTATTTTACTCGATGATGATTTATTGAAAATAATTTATCGCAACAATCCTGGTCCTAAAATGAACTCAAAATTCGTCAAATACTGTACTTTCATTGTTTTAGGAAAAATAATGTCATTTGTATCGGTTTTAACAAGACTCGTATCATAAAAACCGATTTGGCAAGATTCTTGTCATAGAACCCACTGCAGAGGTGTTTGAGAGCTGCTCTGTTGGGAGATTGAACAATACGATATTATGTGCTTGTGTAACCTAGGTATTCGTATAGAACGGGTATACTGACAGCATTAACTGATATTAATCTCGCACAGTTCTCACATTTACGTGCTGCTATGTTTGCTTACTCGTTTTGTTTCCATGCATTTTTCTTGTTGTGAAGAAATAATATACAATCTCGTTAAAATGCCAGTTTTTTATTGCTATTGAAAACCTCATAATAATAATATGTTCCTGTGTCAATACTTATTACTTGACTGCTATATATACTGTTTCATTGTTCCTTCAAACATCGGACACACATCCCATTTATTGCTAGCAACAGCGTCCTGATATCGCCACGATATAAAGGAATAACAATATGTCGAGACACACATTTGAGAATCGGAGCATTTCCGTCGTGATCAACCAAGCATTCCCTATTCCCGACGTGTAAAGAATGCTTTAAATCCCTGCTTTGGTATAGAAATAGAGAAAGGCATTAATTTGATTTAGAAAATTAGTAGAAAACGTCGCAAAAGTGGGATATCGTTCCACCCTCCCTTTGTGTGATCCTACATCTCTCTCAGTCAGAGGAGCTTCTCTGTATTCATGTAACAAACATAACTTATGACTTTGGCTTGGATAGACTCACAACGTAAAACAAATGCATATTCTTCGGTACAAAGTTATATAATGTTGGACACTGCGATGTTTATTTTATGACGGTTAACATCTGTTAACAAGACATACCGATCAAACTCTAGTGTAGAAATGATAACATGATAATTTATGATGACCAGTAAATGTAACACTATAGATGATAATAACAACCTGGATATCATAATCGTACCAGACACTACTTTCTACGTCTTTTAATAAATCACCCGTATTGACAGAATTATCAGCAACTATAGGGGCGTATCTATATAAATTCATAGAAGACATGAGTAAACATAAGATATTTTCACATTTCCCTATAGGCTGTTTTCTGTATATAATTTGTGTCATACACGTCACTTGGGGATCTCAGGAAGAACATTTAATGTTAAAGAAATGCAATAATTTGAATTCGGATAAATAATTTGATTATACCGTCACTTTACGACTATCTACATTCTCTCATAACGACATATGACACATGTTAATCAGTTCGACTTGATACAGTCTTCTAATCTTAAATGGATTTTGTTTAAACAAATTTGAATTACCGGTAAAACTTAAAACATCAGCATTGAGCTCAGCATTGTTTTATGTGCCGACATTTATGCACATCGAATAGAAAATGCGAATACATTTAGGTACTAGTGTGTTTCCATGCAACTATTATAATGGTTATTGTAAGTATCATTTGCAACCAATCTTTCTGTGTATGTGTGTTTTTCACATCTGTAATATTTTATTAAAAACAACGATCTATTAATGAACACGCTTATTTTGTTTGATTTGTAATGCTACGCTTGCGCCAGAGCATGCCAATACATGTATGTAGTGCACTTGTCCTTGTTTATACAAAGTGTTAGGGCATTCCATAATGTTAGGCAAGCATTCCATAATGTTAGGCAAGCATTCCATAATGTAAGGCAAGCATTCCATAATGTAAGGCAAGCATTCCATAATGTAAGGCAAGCATTCCATAATGTAAGGCAATACTTCCATAATGTAAGGCAATACTTCCATAATGTTACTCAAGCATTCCATAATGTAAGGCAAGCATTCCATAATGTAAGGCAAGCATTTCATAATGTAAGGCAAGCATTCTATAATGTAAGGCAAGCATTCCATAATGTAAGGCAAGCATTCCATAATGTAAGGAAAGCATTCCATAATGTAAGGCAAGCATTCCATAATGTAAGGCAAGCATTCCATAATGTAAGGCAAGCATTCCATAATATAAGGCAAGCATTCCATAATGTAAGGCAATACTTTTGTTGATTCAAAACTATACATCAAGACCACTGCCTCGAAGTATGAAGAACAACTAAAATCACATGCCCGAGGTAGTGTAGTCCATAAATTGTTTCAGATTGTTGGTATTTGAAAAATGTGTAGAGCACTTTAAGTAACATCATAAAATTGATAATGGATAATATATTGTGTCAGTGTTACAACGTGCTTACGAGAACAGGGGAACTATGGTGAGGAATTTATTAGTTGATGATACCAGGAAGTGGGTGTTAAAAATGGCCTGATCTGCCAATTCAAACATTTCACTCGCATTAAGTGGCATGTTAACCTATGGAGTATCAATGCATAGATTGCACTTGCAATGATATCCAGTCTGTTGAACTCTTAGATTAAAGCCCGTACTGTAGTGTATCGTTAGTTTGTAATTACGTGTATCTATCATGAAATACACGAAACAAGTAAATACAAAAAGCGTTTTCATCGCTGACAATTTTGAACAAACCTCGTCTTGTTTAAGGAATGTCTGGCATAATTTTAGTCAGAAACATCTAACAAGCCTCAAAAACCGACGCAACGGTGCAAAGATTGAAATTAAGATATAAGTATAGTGCATTTGTCACTATTTGTTTGTTATTGATCATTACTGACAGTATTTTGTATACTTATTATTAAAGCACTTCATCAAATGCACATGTCTTAAATTGATGTACTACTCATTTTATCAGATGTCGAAGCTCGAACCGAAACAGGTCTAAGTATTTTTGGGATGTAATCGGATAATTGTTATTTAACATTTCTTGAGCCGAATTCGATTCGTATGGCTTATCAAAAATAAGATATTTTATTTTAAAAGTTACGTTATGGGTCAAATAATTTATAAACTTTCATGTATTAAACATTTTGGATCACCTACTATTTGAGTGTCTTTAAAACATTTTTAGCGTGAGTGGGACTCGAACCTTAGTCCTTTGCCTGAGAGGTGGACGTTCTAACCAAACCGCAACATGAAAAACTGCTTGACATTTCGATGGTATTTTCTAGAACATACCGGGTAGAAATTTCACAGCAACAGCCGACGTGTCACTAAAAGCTGAAACGTGTCTCAAGACGCTTTAAACATTGATAATTTTTTTTGTGGCTGCTTTTAACCAATGAGTTTGGAACTTCTAAAATGTGTCAACCGTATTATTGCGGGTAGTTTATTGTTTGCATGGTTTTGAAAATGTTTGTCATTTTTGTCATTTTCCAAATCTGTGACGTAACAGTTTTAAGCTCTTATGAAAAAGACTTAAAATAATAAATAAACATGTGACAACTGCTAAACACTTTTTAATGAATGTATTGTCTAGTGGAACCACACTGGTGCCAGAACGCACGGTTGCAGGTTAAATCGCCTGCTACACCATTAGACTTCGAACCGATGTTAAAAAAACACCGGATGGAGCACACTGGACATTTAAAGACTCGGTGTAGTATCCTGCATCTTGCAAAATCCCCGGTTTCAAATAACAAGACGTTCAGAGCCGTTGGCCATATGGTGAACTTCCGTTGTACTCGATTTTAAATCTAGTATGGCTCGCTTATATTAACCTGGCACTTACCTTTATGAACTTACTTAAATACCGTTATGGTGGTATGTAAGTCTCTATACTGGAATATATTATAATGGATTGACGCGTAACTAATTAAGTGACAAAGTCCCATAAATGTGCACAAACAAATCCAAATGCAAATATAAGTAACCTTCACATTTTTGTGTATGTGAAGCTAATGCAGTTCACGGACCACATACTAATGTTGTCCAAGGGGGCATGCGTATACGGGAGCTTACCGGGTTAAAGTGAGGTTAGATGGAACTTACTTCAAAGATGGCGTCGTTTTCGTGTTTTTCGTGATGGAAAAGCGGACATTGTCACCCGGTAAGCCAATTCATATTTATATTTCTTTACTATAAATACGCCATTTTGGCTCTACGGTCTTTGTGCTCCCCTCGGTTATTTGTTTCAATACCGCAGACGTTGGAATAAAACGGTTATTGAAGCAAAACCGTCCACAAATTTGTTGTTTAATTTCTTGACCTTCGAGATTTTGAATGTTCGAATATCATTTTCTCGTATTATAAACAGGATTTACGCTCGTGTATAGTATACTATGACCTAAATAACGATAATTTCATATTTCCGACGCCGTTTTAATCTCTGACAATTATTTTATTGCCCCTTACATTGGTTTAAATCCCCTTTTTGGAACTGACTTCCTTTTAAGCACATTTTGGGACCTGGCTTCCAAATGGCAAACAGTGTTTTACTACATGTGTATGTAAGAAGGTTTTACACGAAATGACTGTCGTGAAAGAATTCCGCATTAATGCGAATGTTTTGGAAAACAAATTCTCTTTATTCTCTTTAGAATTTAGAGAAAATGAGTTATCTTTTTTATTATTAATTGTTATATTATTAATGTTATTATTATATGTTTTCTCACATGCTTAACGCTTACATATGGTGTGCGTAATATAAACATTTGACGGTATTATTTACACAGAGTATTCTCAATGGTAAGATATTCAAGTACTCTCATCTGGACACCTTAGCAATGCCAATGTTTGTTTCATAATCAGGTTTTTCTTTCCTGTTCGGCCAGCTCAAATGTCACTTAACGTGTATTTGTATGTTGTATTGATGCCATATCACAAACTGTCTATTAACTTTCTAATTTGCAATTATACCAACAGATGAGCACAATATATCTGATCACAATCATGCAATATATGGCTAGAACTTTATATCATAGATTGAAGATTTAGGTTATGGAAAACCAAGATGAAACGACTTCACATATTTCGAAAACAAATGGATTTATTCATTGACCTGAGGTAAGTGTATTCAATTTGATAATACTGAAAACAATTATCTAAATATGAAATATCTTCATTTTCCTTGTGGAACTCAAACCGTGTGAGAATCTTTATAATCCCCTTATCAAAGGAGATAATTCGTACTCACAAATAGATAACTTTATGAAGTGGTAGGTATTGGTGATACATTAAGTATGTTATCTGAAGACTTGACCTTTGTTCACCTGATGTCAGAGCTACTTATCACGGTATCTCCTAAATTTGGATTTATCTAGTTATGCAAAGGTTTCAAACTCAATGCCGTTTGGGTTGATCTAGTTATGCAAAGGTTTCAAACTCAATGCTGTTTCGATTGATCTAGTTATGCAAAGGTTTCAAACTCAATGCTGTTTGGATTGATTTAGTTATGCAAAGGTTTCAAACTCAATGCTGTTTGGATTTTCCACAAAACTTGGTCTTTCTAAAGTAGGGTATTAACTCATGTGTCTGACATAAGCATTGCACGTAGGATCTTGAAGCTCATGCGTCGTTCCAGTTGTATATTGTGTGAGTCAAATGTGACATTACCGTGAACGGTCCGAAGCCAACGGTATAGGACCGCATAACCCTTGGGTGGTTATTATAATACCGGACAGCACGATGTGAAGTGTGCTACATGTTTATAGTATACTGCACATTTTTCTTGTCGATCTATGCAGTTTTATGATAAAATCACAATATTTCACAAGCCTAGACACTAATTCATTAATAATCGATTATTTAAATAATGTAAAATGTCCCTCCTCGTTTAATCCATCTTTTTTCAAGACGTTTTTTTCGAACTTTGAGTGTTCGATCAAGTTTGCATCACTGTCCACCGAGCATAGGATATTTCAGAATAAGACATTGTTTACTTAAGACCCCATGAAAGCTGTGTGAGATCGTGTCAGTCAGCATTAGCGTGCGTTAAGACCATGATATTTACAATTAAACGCTTCAATACTTAAAAGGATGCAGCTGTTTCGTTAAATCAGTCACACGGCGCTTATTAAATACTTTGAACAAAATCGAATATACGTATACTTTTTTATTGTAATACTCTTTAAATACGTAATAAATATGTTTTCTTAAAGTAGCAGTATTTTTGTTCGATTTAATTAAATATAAGCCATGTTTCGGGATATAGTAAAAACTTTTTAAAATCGTCTGTTGGAGTCCGGTTTAAATGACTTTTTTTTCTAAATTATCTTTACCCCTAAACCGCCTGTTATAATTGCATAATATACTATATAGATGTGTAACATTGAATCTAGCTTTAGAATATTAAACTTGAGAGGATTGAAGACTGAATAAAAATCATAAAATAATGCCTATTTTGTTTCGGCCAGTATATTAACTTACCGGTCAGTGTGATCACGTGCATCAAGTATTTTGCTACATTTTTTTACACAAACACTCCAATTCGTTTATGAGCTTGTATGGGAATTTTATGAACACATGTATGATGTATGCATGCCATATACATATTGTTTTCTCAAAGTTTACATAGGTGATTTTAATAATATGCTTTATAGTGCCCGAAAAATCACTTGAAACTGTATCGTTTAAACTTGTGATTAAACTTGTTAACATATTTTAAAACTCTTAAGTGTAAGAAGGGTATGGAATGAGTCAGCTCCTATTCCGCTTCTGTATCGACTAAAATGTTTCTTCTGAGTTATTATACAAATAGCTATGTTATACCAATTATCTGTGTTAAATAACATATTTAACATATTTGTATTGGGGACTTTGAAAAAAGAAACGACTCCAAACATCAAATAAACAACTTTTACGCACTTTAAACACACATCATGACATTTTCGTTTTGTAGCATATCTTTCAATAGAGTTTATCGACTTGTTCAGATAAATATGATGAGTTTCAATATCAGTTAAAGGACCTGTTTGCCTATAGTGAATCAAGTATAAACAACTGAACGGGGTAATTACAACCAAATTGTCTGCAGTCGCCTTAAAGGGGGATATGTTCTCAAAAATATTGATGCTATACTACAATATAAATGTACATAAAATGCCCTTTGTACACTGATATTGATAAAAAACCTTACATACACACTTTAATTTCAATTAAATTTGTCATTTAAATTACAACCAAACGAATATTACACATTTTGAAAACTGTTAACACAAATGTAATCAAACTGTCGCAGAACCAGCTGCAGCATTCGGTCATTCGTACGGGAAACGGGATAAATCGGCCCGGAATTGTACCCTGGGATTTTTTCGTAGAAATTCCTCCCAATTCCTTCCTTCTGATTTTACCTGCACATTTATAGAGTGTGTGAAATATTAAACTTTGTATAACTTTTTATTCTGCCATGATCGCTGTTGTGGACCACTGGCATATAATTTGTTTAGACACTGAAATAGACCTATTCTATTCTTAATCCGACACTATTTCGATTTAATGTTTCCGAATATTGTATTTCAATTAATGTATGTATCACTTTAAAACAAACGCTCAGGATACAGTAAACGTACCGTTTATTGCCTTTAAAACTCATTATGAATTTCAGAAACGCTGATCCGACCAGTTGCAAATTTACGGTATTTTTTTTCCGCAATCGTACAAGTAAAAACTGATGCTTTTTGAGACCATAACATGTTGGCATAGTGTATTCCATTCTGAACCCTGCACTGGTGAAATCATCACCGTGATAGAAACCTACCTTTAATCATTTCATGCGCGACAATAGATAAATGACGAATAATGGCGAAATAGGGAACATGTCAAAGGAGTTGTTTTCTTAAATCGGACATATTTTTGTTAACGATAGAAGAAAGTTCATAACAGGTTATACAAGTATATAAGTGTAAGGTATGGTATTGTTTTTACTTATAAATTGTCTCTTAACAAAGAAAGTCAAATGACAATTTAAATTCGCTTGAAATCGAGATATTCACGCCTATGCGAAAACTCTGAAGTAAATTAATGTTGGTATGGTTTAGGCAGAAAGAACTTTAATGTTAAGCTATTGCATGTTAAGGAAACAATTTGTGGACGTAAGGAATTCTTAAGTTCAAATATACGACTACAAACCGCATGCTACTAACAAACGTCAATAGACTAGCGCCCGTGTCGAGATTTGATCTGAATTGCAGTTAGCGTTTTTTCTCTCACAATAATTGAACACTAAAAAATAACACCTTTTATTGTGCTTTTTATAGTACAATTCGACAACTATTTTATTAATCGTTGTGATCAGCAAATAATCTTCTACTTTGAGCTCTGATGCGAAGAAATTTAATGACGTTTTACACTGAGCTGTATAGATTATACCTATTTATTTTAGCTCGATTACATCAAAAGCCTAAGGTTTATTTGAAACGCTCTTGAGTCCGTTTCCTGGGACAAGAACCAGTTCTTGGTGGCTTTGGGGGGGGGGAGGGATTTAAAGAACGCCCCCTCTTTGGGAATCCAACTCGTGACCCCCGATCGCCTGGCGGACACCATATCCACACTGAGCTGTTTGTTTGGTCGATAAAATAAAACGATCAAGTATTAACCTTTTTGATAAATATTTGAATGGGGACACTGTTTTATATTTAATCGTTGTGTACTCACGCGTGTGACTTCATTTTCATAATGTGTCTAACAAAAAATAGCGAGTATCAAAATTGGATAAAATGTACATTTATTTCGGTTTCGGTCGTGTCGTAGATTTTACATGGAAAGCCTCGAATTAACCGATGTACAAAACCAGACTTGAAAGCGCTTCGAACTAAAATGCTAAAATGCTAAAATGTTGTCTGCTAAATTTCTAAAATTAGCATTTTCTTTGATTTTTTTTTTCAAATAATACTTTCAGAATAGCAAACAGTTTGGATCCTGATGAGACGCCACCTTCAAAATCCGGTTTCAGCGCTCAAAGGGTTAAGGGGAATATAAACGTTATAAGACATTGGTTTGTTAATACTTACCAGGATATATTTCGCCGATTAAGATTAAGAAACTGCGGAACGCTCCGGGCAAATGTATTTCAGTGTTATCATGAATTTAAACGTAAAACGTGTAAATATGCACGTAATCAGAAATAAATCATGATACTATTTTTACAATTCAAATGGTAACATCAAGATAAGTGTCATAATAATTATAAGCGTGCACAATTTAATCTGATACTGTGGCAGCCATCGGGCTATCTTTACGTACAAACACAAAAATAACGTTTATAATCAACTTTAACATATAATGTGAACAATAAGCATAAGTCATGAGCTGAAGAAACCGCATGCACAAATAACGTGACATCAGAAATATTTTGCACCTATCTATAAATATTGTATAACTTTAATATATATATATGATCTGACATGAGTTGTCATATCATACCCTATTTTTTTAAACGAGTTCAGGAATGTTGTTAGAAAGCGAGCCTTTGGCGAATTTCCTGGACGTTTTTAATAAAATATGGTATGATATGACAACGAGTGTCAGATCTTTTTTATAACATGTTTTTAAACTAGAAAAATACATCTTAATTGACCAAACAAATGCTGATAGATCTAAAAGTTGTTTAAGTTGTAGTTATCGTGAGGTCATTTCAGGTTGACGACGCCATTTTACCAAAATAAAGCCATGCGATTGGTTAGTTATTGATTCTGTAGCCAATGAAAACGCTTTAAAATGTTGTATTACACATGTGTAATATAAAAAATACGTAATGTCTGTATTATATTGAAAACAAGGTATAGCATGTGATAAATGTATGTATCAATGCAAATCATTATTTACATAATAATTTTAATGGATTAAATGATGAAATATTTTATTCAGCGCTGTGATTCTGAATATGACATCACAAGATGTTTGTACCAAGCAAATGCTGTCGGGCTTTTAGTTAGCACGAATACTGTCAGACCATATTTCAAGGTGTTCGACCCACTCTACCTTTGATGTTGTTTGCACACTTATTTGGAATTTTGGAGACCACATCATCTAGGTTTTGTTCTGCATGCATTACATTTTGTTCACACCTGTTGTTTTTTATTATTATTATTATTATTCATAGTATATCAACTTAAGTTGATGAATTAATAAAAGACGTCTAATAAGAAGAATCGAAACATGTACAATTGAATGTTTAGTCTGATGTAGCTAGTCAATCCTACGTGTTCTGATTTTATTCTGAAGGATAAAAATCTGCAGGAAAATTATTATAATTAGTATTATGGTAAAAGTGCTATCAGGGGGTTCTTAGATTTGAACACTCAAGCGAAAAATATTTCTCATAGGCTAAGATATCTTTGAGTCCGTCTTTTTCATGAATCTTGATTCTTTTAGTTTAAAACTGAAGATAACAAAATTCATAGTTATACATATCCAACAGTTAAGGGCCAAACTGAGACTCATTTTAAAGCCTTGCAAAATTCTAAATTCTGAATTAGTATTTGCCCTGAAATTAAGTAAATAAGTCCTTTTAAATTATAAAATGGTTTATTACATGCAAACAATGTAATAAACATGTTCATTTACAGTACATGCCCAAAATTATTTAAAACGTAACAACTGTTGTTTGTCAAAAGTAAATTTTCCTTTTCATAATGCATAAAGGAAATATAAATACCCTAAAAGGAACACAATCCTAATTAACCTAATACAGAAAATGAAACGGTCAACTGACTTCTTCAATTCATCCGTAAGGTTTTATGAAAGTCATCAGGGTCTTAAAAAAACACTTTAAAGTGTAAACAGAGTAACGCTGACGTAAATTAAAGCTAAACGCATTATAATAACATAACGATCGAAATTTATATCATTTAGTCTCGATAATCGGGTGTAAATACATGCGGAACTGAATCGCGCATCCGCGCCAAACCCCCTTTTTGTATTAATGTAAAATTAGTTGTCTTTATGACTACCGCGCACCAGAATTTGTCAAGGGAAACTAATCATGCTGAAGTTATTTTATAGAGTTGCATTTGTGTTGCTTCCCTTGAAAAATAAATGTAAATAGATATAACACACACACGACTGTCTGTTTTCTGATCCATACATAAGCTAATGTTAATAAAAAAATAAATATTTGGATACAATTTTTACAAACGTATTAATAAGCTTACAGCGACGTTTTTTTAATTAGAAAGCTCTATTTTTTTATGTCCCTGAAAGACGTTGAAAAAAAATATTGTTTGCATTGTAATGATGTCGCGACCGAAAAACTAAAACAACACAAACACGTATTCAGGACGTATTATTGTAGTTGGGAAGGCATGTATAACTCTGATGATAAATTGTTGTTTCATTGCAGACAAACACACCAAAAAAGAACTTCATCATGAGCGCTGCAGAAAGGTTGGTGTTTCAAAAACATGCTTTTAGAACATATCCCAGTACATATATTCAATGTTGTCATATTTCAGTCTTCACTTAAAAGGCTGTAAACAATAGCGTGTTTTTGTCATGTGGATGATATTACATAGATATTACATATCTTTATTGTTTTTAAGAAAGGAAGTATAAGTGCATGTACTTAATATAATAATCATATTATTTTTAGTAGTTGCAGTATCAATATACATATTCAGTAATGATAGCATAAACTATAAACCACGTTGAGTTGTCCGTTATATTAGCGCCAAAAAGACATGATTGTAATCGTTTAATTTCTCTATCTTTTGCTGTTTTGCGAATCGCTCTTCTATACCTGCTCGGCTTCTCTTCCTGGCGATTGCCTCTCATGTTAGCGTCTTCGTCTCACCGCAATAAAATGATGCCGTTAGCCTGTAGCGCTGTAGGTATCGATCCCGCCGGTTACCTTTCTTGGCCCATCATCAGTTTGAATAGACTTATCCCGGAAAAGCACGAGTTTAGAAAAACCCACTAATCATCCCGGTACAAACAACGCTGGTCCACTACATCAACCAATGGTAGCTTACTTTAAATCCTAACGGTTGATACGGTTTGTGATTTTGAAAGGATTATAAATGGGTCAGCTTTATTTGTACCAGCAGATAAGTGGGTTTTTTCCAAACACTGTTTTTTTCCGGGATACATATATTGTGTAACGGCTCGATAGATTTCTTTAAAGTCACTGTGTACGTCTCGCATTAATGTAAGATTCTTCTTCAGATGCGATCGTCAACGCAGAAGCACATTATCTCACACTTTGACGCCATAATGCTTTGCTTTTTCCACTTCATTATTCTCTTCAGTAGCATTTCATACGGTCTGTAACATATAGACGATGCGGTGTTGATGGATACCTCACAAGTATTTACAGCTTTTACGTCTTTCCGACCTTGCACCTGTCAGCTTGTTCATGCGCTCTTGGGTGTTCAGAGGCTGCTTAATGGTGCCTTAAACCAATTCCTTCTGTCAGTTTTTTTGACGTTTCTGCCATCGGACGGAATTTCCTCGTCACTTTCCTCTTTTCTCCGGATTCGTAACATATCTTTTGATTTGTTTCTCAGCTGTTTTTCTATGTGCTGTTTATGATACGTGTTCTTTCTTTTGAGAACAGTGTCAGCTTATTAATACCAAATTATAGCCAGAAACGACGTCGTTTAAGTTAGGTGCAAGTGTGCTACGCCGATATAAGGAATTCAGTGATACACGTTCGTAAGGTGTGTAGCTCAAAATAAGAAGTATATTATATTATCTCTGGTAGTTACTTTAAACTGATTATTTTTATGATTTTATTTCTTGTTTTTTTTTTTTTTTTTTTTTTTTTTTTTTTTTT
>VMBQ01002540.1:38871-126946 GCA_007657795.1 Dreissena rostriformis | reverse complement strand
GCAACACGTACCGAAAATAATTTATCAATATTGTTTCAATGTATGCCCTCAGATATTAATTAGTTTCTAACATGTGTAGTTACTTTCTCTGACATCCGTTATGGTGAACCCTCTGTTTTATCAAACAAAAACTATATTGCACGAAGTTCTTATTTTTATTTTTATTATCAAGATCATTGATCACATATTAAGTTTGATACGTTTTCTCCTTCCTTCTATCTAGCTCTTCGACGATACATATTCCCTGTAAATCTATTATATGATTACCAGCACATAAACTTGTCCCAGTGTATGTCTTAAAGGAATGACTTATGTATTAAGAAAATGTCAATGTAAAATTGTTGTCTCACTTTAGAGTCAGTAAAATAAGCAATAGAGGAATACAATAAGAATTATTGTTTCTTCAGTTGTCTACAATACACACATGAAAAGGCAAATTAGATTTGGTCAGATAGTATATGCGATATTTCTCATGCATAAACTTATTTGAAAACGGCTTGCAATTTATGAAGATCAAAGCACGGTATGCATTTAATTTATGGCAAAATTAAAAATAAAATATCTGACTACATGAAATATTTAGTAAAAGCCTCATTAGTATTCATTTTATTTCATTTCACAATTCACAATTTAATAAATCCTGTATATATTTGTTTTAAAAATTGATATAAAATATAATAATTAGTCTACACATTTTTATTTACAATACCATACAAATTATTGTAATTAAAATAATTGTCCATCGTTGTCCGTTGTTAGTTAAGAGATTTATATTTTATACAATACAATTTTTGAACTCAGTTAGTGTTGTCCTATCAAATGGTTGCATTGTTTGCTTTCCATACAAATATGCATCCCAATAAACCAGCGTTCATGATATCCCATGTTTAATGTTTAATAATACCCGAACTCCACTGACAAACGTATTTGCCGTTTTTAGAAAAAAATATTTGAATCACGGCGAATGTGCATGAGGAGAAACAAACAATATTTTATTTTAGGCCCAAGAGAGATTCTACTTGTTTAGTGTGCGAACAACAGTGACGTCAAATGTTGAAACGTATATTCAGTTGAACTCTTTAATATATAAAATATATCCTCACTCTCTCTTTTTCGTTGACAATTTAAGAGGCATGCACTTTTTGATACTGGTTTAAATGAATACATTGAGAGTACACAAACACACAATAATACTCAGACTTCTGAAGTCTGTCGCCATTAGATCGTATTTTCGTTCTTTCATTTGTCTTTACTACGACTGTAAATAAATAAACACATTTTGAGGCCGAACAACAAATCTGTCGTTGTAAAATCCATGTGAACTTTTTGAAGCAAAGCAGTTCAGTCGAATGTATTTTAATGTTACGTAATGTTCTCTAAACCAACTTGTCAGCAACTGTGACACGAAGTATGTCCTGTAAATAATCTACATCTACGATAATAACGATATATGACTAATGACCTCACGTGCAAATCCTTGTCTGCCCTTCATTTCAAGGTCGAACACCTGTCTTCTTTACAAAACAATAAAACAGAGTATCACTATCAAGAATTGCGGACACCGGTTTGCTCTTGACAAAATACTGCATCAAATCCAACCAACAATGCCCATTAGTTATATTATACGGTTCATAACGCCTTGGGTGACAGATATTATCTATAATCCAGTCTATATTATGCAGTGTAATGTAATGAACGTGCATCAGAAGGCGCTCTTAATAATTGTTCATGAATAAGTGAAATTAATGAATTAATGAATCATGAACAAAACATATATGTTATATTGTGGGCTTATTTTAAGTATTAAATATTATTGCAATTGCATTGAAACATGCTTAAATTGAGACAGGAAACTTAATAAAAAGGGAAGATTTTTCTTTTAATTTCTATATATATATGTTTGGTACAATAAATAAGCAACTGATTCGAAATATTACCATTACAATAATTTGACAGAAACGTCTTTAATCGGTACTTTTTTTATTTATTTCTACAGATAAAGTGAATCATAGTTAGTGTGAGAGGTAAATGTGATATAATAATAATGAGCTTAATAAAGTATATGCATGTTTTAACATTTATTATATGCTTTGCATTGGAATATAGACATTTAATGGTGAAAGAAAATAAATTATATTTCGGTGAAATATATGAGATTTTGTAGTTTTCACTGAGTGAATATATACGAAAACTAGCTGTATTCTCCATTCAATAACTTGGCATGTCGGTGTTACTTACTGTAAATGATTAATACAATGCATTCAGAATATTCAACACATTGTTTACCATTACTGCTATAAAAAATATAAACCGTGCATTTAATTTTCTAAAAGGGCTCCCATATAATGACAAATACTTTTTTGCACACATTTTTATGACGTCATTATGAATAAACGTATGAGGTTTAAGCTCATTTGGGGTTGTTTTTTTTCTTTGGTTTATTTATTGTACTTCAGCATGAAATAAACATAAAATATACTGCTGGCGGTGAAATATAAAAAAAATCAATCGTGGTTATTGAAAATGCATATTTAACTGGTGGCTATCCTATATGTTACGTGCACAGTAAAATACCAAAAATATGTGTTTTAATAGGTATACGATTACTTCATGAATAAATTATGATCTTGCATAGTAATAGCCAATTAACTTATGTCTTATTTACAGGTGTATGTTAATGAGAGTTCGTTAGAACAAAGACGCTTTATTCCAAAAGTAAATGTAAATAAACTGTTTTCCGTAAATAAATATATAACATGGCTACAGTTTTTTTAAAAATTTAATTTTCATGGTTTCTTAAAACATCCTTAGTAACAAAAACAATATCAATGCATGTTTATTGTATAAATGCTATTATATATTGTTGTATTTATTGAAATAATGCTTCTTATAAACTTTTTTGTATGACATGATATCAAAACAGAATTGCTTCTCTGTTATCAGGTTCGTCATTTAATATTTTCAAACTAAACTGCTTACTAAATAGTATTGCAAATATATCAGTTAAACACAAAAAATCAGAACACTACTTGTGTTAATATTCTCTACATTGTTATATCCGTCCTCTATATTTATTCCTAAGCATTATACGATAGTCTCGTTGGAGGCTAATCCAGACATCAGCATATCAAACCTTAGCAGGAGCTTTTATAGAGAATCGTCTCGTTGCCTGACAACGTCATGTCAAATACGTTAGCGACAATTTGCACCATATTCGCCTGTCATTACTAACCATGGCTCATCAGTTCTATCATGTATCAAAGCAGACTAGTAGTCTTACTACATGACCGCCACATGTAATGGATGCAAACATGGTGTGTCCAAATATGATAAATTATTCTAAACTTAGACTTTTCGGACGTAATAATGTTATTTTAACAATGAGATCATGATACTTAAGTTTAAAAAAGTACAGGTTGTGTGTTAAGTTCCAATAAAGCAAATGCGAGTTTTCAAATACTTGGGAATGGATGATTAAGATTTATTTTATGAATGAAATAGGTGATCCTAATGAGCTCGCGTCTATAAACAGATTAGACAAATAGATTTACGACACACATTTTATGTTCAAAGTGCCAAACAATCATGATCTATTATGTACCGGGAAGCCGTTCCTAGATCATGACTTCAATGCAATGTTTCCGGTAGTGTGATTAATAGGATGATAATAGTTACCTCAACACATTTCATCGTCGCTAATTTAAATCACCCTCTCGGTTCATAAACAAAGAAGCGGTTTGTCTGCAAAAAAAATGAGTATAAATGTAATATGATATAAAATCATTGGCATATTTTGAAGAGTGTCAATTGCCGACGATGTTGCATTCATTACTACAAAATGAAAATTTGATTTGTTTAGGTAATTCAATATTTGTTTTAAAATATAATTAGTTTTTTATGTGGCAAGTAACAGTTGTTCAACGTTTATTTAACTTCTAATTTCATAAAGTTTGCTTGTCATACCAGATAAATGTTTTAACGTAAATCTAAACATTTTGAGAATAGGCGCACACTTTCTACTACCAGAAGACATTCAGTTGTCCATTATGAATTTTTTTCTCGAAAACCATGTTCATTTACGTGTTAATATCTACGATCTAAATTGTGTTTACATATTGATGTTTTCATCGGCGCAATAGTAGGAGTGATGATGTTACAATCAACATGTATTGAAATTTACGGTATCAACGTATACCTTACAATTAAGTACAACTTACCTTCAATGTAACCACGAACTCAAATAAGTTGGTCGTTTCCAATCATTTGCGTAAGATATTGCTACAATAATAAACTACAAATGATGCTGAAACTGGGACAATTATATAATATGGCAAATGCATAAAAGTAGACTTTCACCTGGTGCAAATTGCTTAGAATCCGCTTTAAAGTGCTCTCAATGCATACGTCTGTAAATGTAGGTCTTCGCGAAAACTTAAGTCAGCTAAATATTTAGGCAGACGTTTGTTAACAGCCTGTAAAGATAGCCAAGGAAAAGTTGAGCAATGTTTAATGGGTGGCTTTCAGAGAAACGTTGCGTAAATAGACTGCTTTTAATGGGGCTGATGTTTTGACCTGTTTTTTCTACTTTATTACTTTACTACAAATCTGCATTTGATTTGTAAATGGTGCATTTGTATAAAGAGAATCTTTGTTTTAAAGAAAAAAGGTATTTGCTATTTATTTGACTTGCAAGGTTTAAACATTATTATTTGGATTACAAAATAGTGTTTCATTTACAATACCATTTAAGTAATAGAAATAATTATGTCCACAAACAAGTGCCGTTTTACACGTAATATTTAATTTTATAAGGAGTACTACTATTTTTATGAATTATTTAATCATTAAGGGTTTTGGAAATTGTAAAATGCAAATAATATTTGATTAATGCTGTCGCCGCCAAAGAATTTTTTCATGATGCAATTAATTATCATGAACATTTAGATGTAATAGAGATAAAACACTCTGTGTTATTTCCGTATCAGCAAATAATATTAAAATGGTAATGTACACGATACAAAAGTAATTTGTTTGTGTCGCATATTGACATAAACTATTTCCATCCTGCCATGGCTAATTTTGATTTTATTGACAGATCCTGTGTGGATGGCGTATTGGGGTTAATTTCTAAATCCAGCCCTTACAAATGCGTCTTTAAATTGCCCATAATGAACACGTCATATGTCATGTGACAAGTAACAAAGTCATCAATCCGCCAGACCCGTTTCCGTTACAACGGTTTCCAATAACGTTTATTGAGATTCATCTCATAATCTGACGAATGATCCGAGCTATAACAGTATGCATATTCTTAATCAAGTCCTTACAAATGAATCTTTATTTTTCCATAATGAACGCATGATATGTCATGCGACACGAAACATTGTCATCAATCTGCCAGATCTGTTTTTGTGATAACGGTTTCCGATAAAGTGTGACCTCATCAGATGTCAAATGATCCGAGCCATTATAGTATGCATAATCTACCATGATTATGTGGTCATTTTATGTGGGAAAACATGATTTTTCTGGAAACATCCTCTGTTGCTGTGGATTTTGAATTATAAATCCAATACATGGATCAACAGTCGCCTTAAATGTATGTTTTCGTGAAACTTAAGTACATCGTTTTGTTTCAATCGTATACATTATTTCTGATGAGAATCGGTTAAATGCTTACAATTTATACTAAATACCACTAATATAATTTACTGCGATAAACGTTGTTAATTTTTGGTGTGAGTACGCGATGGTAGTTTATTTTGATACTAGGAATTGTTCACCGTGGAGACATATTATTAATGAAACGAATAAAACAAAGAACCCACAGATCGCTCAGGTTGTCTAGAGACCACTTCCTTTAAACAGAGAACATACAAATACGGCGATAAATCTGTATTTTATTTATATAAGACTTCGTAAACAAACCTTCTAAGTCTAGATTTAAGAAGACCTTCGTTTACAATTATTTAACAAATCTTAGGGAAAGCGTACGGAAAAGGTTAATAGTTCATGCTATCACTATAAGCGGAATTGTTAACAGTTTTGTGTGTCCATGGGGTCCTCAGAGGAATTCACTTATGTCCTTAGCTGTGTTTACCTATGTGTTCATTCTCATCTTCACTTAACACGGAACTGCCTCCGTTACTCCATTTCCATTTGGATCTTATTTCTATGTTTACTTGATATAAAAAACATTGTGTTTATTCCCACTGAGCACACGCAGTGCGAGTGATTTTGTGTACAGTACTTGTTTTCTTCGAATTGTGATTTTGATCGTTGTGTGCCAAAGTGCGCGGTTATATTATTCTCATGTTTCAGTAACCATGGAAGTCGGTGTTACGAGGAAACGAACTGTACATTTTAAAGTATATTTTTAAGTGAGTAAAATCGACAGTACTTTAAGCAATAAGCTATACATTTAAACATTAGGCAAACATACAATTTCTTGCTGTGTGTATTTTGAAGATATAAAAATCCATATATGCGTTAAACTAATACAAATGAAAGTTGGCACTCTAATTACACATTTACGATAAACGATGTTCGAAATCGTATGTGATACCATTTTCATATGCATTATGTTTGGTCGGCACGAAATCTTCTATTTTGAAGGAGTGCCACGATTGTATTATGTACGATTTATATCAAATATGATGATATTTGGGGATAAATATTATCTAGTAAATGGATTATATTTGTATCTTATCATATATATGTAAGTCTCCGGAGAAGTTGCTTGGAATGAATTCATTATTTATAACATTTATTTGTAATTTTCCTACGAATTGTTTCCCTAATGTAGTTCAACTGAGATGCTTTAATATATTGTTTATGCGCCGACATATATAATGGAAACGATGACGTGATATACCTTCATTACAAGATATCAAATACATTTGTTGGACCTTGTTTTTTTGCTTTCGCGTTATAATTTTTCTTGCTGTTGATGATTTAGTTTAGGGCTTAATGTGGCGTATACTAGCCGTAAACCAGGTTGAATCCCAAATTCTTTATATAAACCGTTTCCAAGGCGGGGATCACGATTTTAATCATGTTTTATGGGAAATGATTGTGATATAAGTCTTGTCCTGTATTGTACATACAGTTTGTCTCTTGCCTTTTATAAAAGATAACCAGAGGAGAACACGAAGTTATCACCTGAAATCTGAAGTTTTAGTTTTCCTGTTTTACACGCAAATTAGATGTTTTTTGTCCACTTCATAGATTTTCACATATTCCATTCTGATGATCTTAAAACACTGTTTTCTGACGTAACAAGTGTGGTTATTAAAAACAGCAATAATAGTCCTGGTGCGTAACAGCTGGAGCAGAATACTGTATACACTGTCGTTACTGCTATATAAGCGCTTATAAACGTGGTATCTAACACAAAACACATTAATTCATGGGACGAAATAATCAACGCCCATAAACCGATTCGTCATAGTGGGTTTTTACGTTTAAAAAAAAAATTGATATAAAATGGTTTATGTCACTGTCGAGTTAAATTCAGTCATTGATACCACTTAACATGCAAACTTTAGTATATATTACACAACTTTAAAGTTTACGTGTCTACATATATATCGAGTTATTTAAGAAGACATCTTTTTGTCCCGATATCGTTATTAAATTACTTTGATACATTCTAGAAATGGGCTTTACTTTTCCCCTTATGTACTGCCTTTCAAAAACTTAATAAACGTGATAATAATATACATTTGGATGCAACGAGGATGCTGATCAGCCACCTTTGTTACACTGCTTTGACAAACTGTGAGTCAAACAGTACATCAAACGACTGCTAGTGTGAAACTGCTTTGTTAAACTGTGAGTTAAACATGATATCAAGCGTCTCAAGTGTGAAAATACTTAGACAATATGTGATTAAAACATGACAGCAAACGTCTCTAGTGTGAAAATACTTTGACAACATGTGATTAAAACATAACGTCAAACGTCTCTAGCTGCTAATTAAACAATAACATCCATGCAAACAACTATTTCCAGAATTGTTCGCGAAAACTAAAGACACATATACAATGTTGTTATACACACAGAAAGAGAAAGTTGAATACATGCATTATTTCTTTGAAGCTATGACTTATATCGATCAACAGAACTAACAAAATATATGTACACATATTTTTCCATTAACGGACGTTTTTGCCTTAATTTTCATTACTGCCGTTGACATTTGGAATAACGGGACTATTTTTGTTCCTCCCCAGATATGTCACACTTGTCATATAGACGTTTAAAAAAAACAACAACAAGTTTTGCATAACACATTGGAATACACGTCTTTCAAGTCCGATTCAGGTAAAGCAATCTAAAAACAAAGTAGTGTATAGAAATTGTAAAGAATTACTACAATTTTCGAATGGCGGTTCTTTCTATAATATAAAATGTGTTCCATCATTATCTATTACATGTCAGTCAAACTTATGTTTTGTTTATCAACCAAGAGTCAAAGGTTCATCAGTAACGATGACATAGTTGGTATTTATAATATTATCACTGCGAAAAAGCCAGCTACAGTGATTATTGTCGGAAAATCAATTTATTCCAACTTTAAATGGACATATATTTCTGGTAAATTATGCGTACTGAAAAAGCTTGGATCATTATTCTAATTATGAGGTCAATCTCAACAAGCTTTATTGGGAACCGTTGTAACAAAAACGGGTCTGGCAGATAAATGACTTTGACTGGTTTCGTATGATGTATGATGCTTCTATTTTTAGCAATATAAAAATGCATTAGTAAGACCTTGATTTAGAAATGCACGGAAATAGTATGAGGTCAATCTCAACAAACGTTATTGGCGACCGTTGTAACGAAAACGGATCTGGCATATTGATGACTTTGTTATGTTTCGCATGACACACACATGACGTGTGTATTATGGCAAATTAATGGCATCTGTAAGAACTGCATTTAGAAATGAACCGAAACACACCATTCAAAAAGGACAAGTAAATAAAATAAAAATTAGCCACGGCAGAATGGAACCATTTTACATCAATATGCGTAATGCAACAAAAACTAATTATTATGTTTAGCTTGTAAAAAGTAATGCTACATAACCATTTCAATACTATTTTCTGATACAGAAAAATTATAGTAATTGCACAGTGTGATGGTGATTCTACGGTGTGTACCTAATTTTGAGTGTTATGTCTGTTACAACCAGAGATCATGATACCTAATTGCAATATGAAAGAATGATAAGACGACAAAAACAGTAATCAAATATTTATTTGCATTTTACAGTTACCAATCAACTAAATGGTTAAAAAAAACACACAATAGTTATCCCTTATATAATTGAATAATACGTGTTAACCGGAAATCGTTTAAGACATAATTGTTTAAATAACATAAATAATATTGTAAATGAAACGCTATTGTGTAATGCAAATAATCAGATATAAACATTGTATCCAAATAAATAGACAAAAGCCTCTTTACTTTCAAAAACAGGTGTTCCCAATACAAATGTATCATAAACAATGTATCATAGGTAAAGTAATAGAGTAGGACAAAACACGTCACAACATCAACCCCATTTAAAGCTTTTTACTCAAGGTTTCTCTGAAAGAAACTCATTAACCGTCTCGTCTGCCTAAATTTATAGCTGGCTTAGGGTTTTGCAAAGTCCTAATTGGACAGCCGTATGCATAAGGACACTTAAAAGCGGATTCTTAGCAATTAACATGAGGTGAAGGTCTACTTTTATGCCGTTGTCACATGTTCGAGTTTTAACATCATTCGAAGTCCATACATTTAGCAACATCTTACACGAATGATTTGAAACGAAAAGCTTATGTTAGATTGTTTTTGGTTACATTACTTGTTGAGGGTAAGTTGTACTTAATTGTAAGTTATACGTGTTTCCTCTATATATTTTAAGATTGGTATTATATTCCATAATAAAGACATTCAAAACAGCAACAAGAAAACCGAACATTTTAACAAATGTTGATTGTAAAATCATCACCCCCACAATTGCGCCAATGTTATCATCAGTATAAAAACAAAATCTAGATCGTATGGAAACGTATAAGAGCTTTGATTTTGAGAGCGAAATTCATAATGGCCAACAAAATATCATCTAGTAATAGCTAGTGTGCGCATATTCACAAAATGTTGAGTTTTACGTAAAAATGTAATATGATATGACAAGCAAACTTGATGAAATAAGAAGTTAGATACACTTTTGAACAACCGGTACTTGCCACATTGGAACGATTGGTATTTAAATACACATATTAAATAACGTTAACCCATCCAATTTCTTTCGTAGTTTAGCAATGATCAATCGTAAATCGTTTCAACCAAACGCCTGGTCGACATTTGACAATTTGTCAAATATTCCAATAATTTACCATAAAATAAAACTTATAATGTTTCAGACAAATCGCTTCCTTGTTATTAAGATGCCGAGGCGGGTGATTTAAGTTAGCGACGATGACATGTTTGGACGTAACTTTTTTTGGCAACGGTGACATGTTTGGACGTTATGTTTTCGAAACACCAAGCAACAGAAACTGATGTAAACAATTTCAAATAATTTTCTCGAGAAATTTGCCGATTATTTTACGTTAAGCTTCATTTACGNCAACATCAACCCCATTAACAGCTTTTTACTCAAGGTTTCTCTGAAAGAAACTCATTAACCGTTTCGTCTGCCTAAATCTATAGCTGGCTTAGGGTTTTGCAAAGTCCTAATTGGACAGCCGTATGCATAAGGACACTTAAAAGCGGATTCTTAGCAATTAACATGAGGTGAAGGTCTACTTTTATGCCGTTGTCACATGTTCGAGTTTTAACATCATTCGAAGTCCATACATTTAGCAACATCTTACACGAATGATTTGAAACGAAAAGCTTATGTTAGATTGTTTTTGGTTACATTACTTGTTGAGGGTAAGTTGTACTTAATTGTAAGTTATACGTGTTTCCTCTATATATTTTAAGATTGGTATTATATTCCATAATAAAGACATTCAAAACAGCAACAAGAAAACCGAACATTTTAACAAATGTTGATTGTAAAATCATCACCCCCACAATTTCGCCAATGTTATCATCAGTATCAAAACAAAATCTAGATCGCATACATGGAAACGAATATGAGCTTTTATTTTGAGAGCGAAATTCATAATGGCCAACAAAATATCTAGTAAAAGCTAGTGTGCGCATATTCACAAAATGTTGAGTTTTACGTCAAAATGTAATATGATATGAAAAGCAAACTTGATGAAATAAGAAGTTAGATACACTTTTGAACAACCGGTACTTGCCACATTGAAACGATTGATATTTTAATACAAATATTAAATAACGTTAACCCATCCAATGTCTTTTGTAGTTTAGCAATGATCAATCGTAAATCGTTTTAACCAAACGCCTGGTCGACATTTGACAATCTGTCAAATATGCCAATAATTTACCATTAAATAAAACTTATTATATTTCAGACAAATCGCTTCCTTGTTAAGATGCCGAGGCGGGTGATTTAAGTTAGCGACGATGACATGTTTGGACGTAACTATTTTTGCAACGGTGACATGTTTGGACGTTATGTTTTCGAAACACCAAGCAACAGAAACTGATGTCAACAATTTCAAATAATTTCCTCGAGAAATTTGCCGAACATTTTACGTTAAGCTTCATTTACGCGACCATTTTCATTGTCACCCTTGTAAAAGACTTGTATCGGAAAACTGTATGGCAGATTGATGACTTAATATCGTGTAACCTGACATATGATGTGTTCATAATGGAACATTGGGGAATGTTTGCAATCATGCGATAAATTTAGCTTTCCACAAAAATAACAATAGAAAACAAGGAACTGTCAATAAAACCGATAATAGTTGCGATGTGACAGGGTGGAAGCATTTAATTTCACACAAAAAGCCAGTCAGAAAAGCAGTTCTTCTGTTGAGCCTGAAACTGTCTTGTAAAAACATTAGTACAATGTATCACACTGTCACTAAGTATGTGCGGATATTAAGTACAAAGTATATCATGAATTGTACACACGTGATCTAATTTACGCCTTACCTTAATTAGATCATCCCATAAATCACAATACCGGTAACATTGCAATGAAGTCATGATATACGAACGGTTTTCGTGAACATAATTGATCATGATTGTTTGACACTTTGAACATAAAATGTTTGTCGTAAATATATTTGTCGAATCTGTTTAAAGGCGCGTGCTAATAAATTAGGATCACACATCATATTCATATTTTTGTTTAATAATGCATTCCCACGCATTTGCAAATTCGCATCTTCTTTATTGGAACTAAACACACAACATGTACCTTTTTAAACTAACATAGCATAATCTCCTTTTAAAATTACATTATTACCTCCGAAACGTCTAATATTAGTTTCATATTTCACATTTGGATACTAAATTATTGCATCCATTATAATCTGAAGTTCGTGTGGCAACAATACTTGTCCGCTTTGATACATGGTGATCATGATAGGAGAACATGGTGCAAATTGTCGCTTACGTATTTGAAATGACGTTGTCAAGCAACGAGGTAATGCCCTTTAAAAGCTCGTGCAATCGTTTGATTCGCTGATTCCTGGTTCTGCTTTCATGGACATTATTGGATAATACTTGATGATGCCCTATATAAGCTCCAGCAAAGGTTTGATTTGCTGATTGCTGGTTTAGCGGCCAACGAGACTGTCGGATAATGCTTGGAAATAAATGTAGAGGACGGATATAAAAAAGGTGAGTACGTTAAATTAGTTTTCATATTTATTGTGTTTTACTGATACATTTGAAAAATGATTTTTTTTTGCAACTTAGTTTGAAAATATAAAGTGATCAACCAGTTAACAGAGAAGCAATTCTGTTTTGATAGCATATCATTCAAAAGATTGTTGCATATTAGAAGCATTTTGTCAATAAATACCACAATATATAATAGCATGTAAACGGCAAACATGCAGTGAATACTGTTTTTATTACTGAAGATGTTTTAAGAAATGATAAAAATTACATTTAAAAAAAACTGTCAACATTTTATAAATTTATTTTCGGAAAACAGATTATTTACATTGACTTTTGAAATAAAGTGTCTTTGTTCAAACGAATTCTCATAAAAATACACCTGTTAATAAGACATAAGTAAATGGGCTTTTTCTAACCAAATCCTAATTTATGCATGAAGTAATTAATATTGTTATTAAAACACAGTTTTTGTATTTATTGTGTACATTAAATATCGCGTAGCCACCATTGAAAATAAGCTTTTTTATAACCACGACTGACAAACATTAGGTTTTTCATCGCAAGAAGCACAATTTATGTTTATTTTATGCCGAAGTACAATGAATGACATCATCAAAATATCTGATAAATAACGTCAAATAAGTATTGTGGGAATAAGTGTCATAATCTGTGCGTCCTTGTAGAAAGCTAAATGCACAGTTGATATTGTTCATGGCATTAATGGTAAACAATGATTTTGAATATTCTGCATGTATTTTACTATTCAGGTATAGTAAGTGACACGGACAGGCCAATTTATTGAATGGAGAATATTCCGATTTGACGTATATATTCACTCAGTGAAAACTATAAAATCTCATATTTTGTACTGAAAACCTATTTTATTTCCCAATAAAAGTTTATATTCAAATTTAAATCATATGATCAATGTAAAATATACATACAATTTATAAACCTTAGTATTATTCTATACAATTTACACTAACTATGCATCACTTTATCTTTAGAAATAAATAAAAAGTACCTATTAAAAAAAGTTTCTTTCTGATAATGTGTAATGGTCCTGTTTCGAATAAGTAGCCTTTTGATACCAAAGGCATACACTTTTCTCAGAAAAAAAATCATTACAACGAATAATTACCATCATGTATATATACGAATCAGCCCCTTTTGTATTACCTGTCCGCTCTCAATTGAAGAATGTCTTAATGAAATTGCAATAGTATGTTATACTTTAAATGAGTCTACAATAACGTATACGTTTTCTCTGGTAATGGACGATCAAAAAAGATGTCACAGCAGGATTTGTGATTTGTGAGGATAATACAACATATGTTTAGTGGTAGTACTTTATTGAACACTTTATACGCAAATTTCAAACGTTATAAAAACCAAATCGTGAACGATTGTTAAGAGCGCCTTCAGAAGCATGTTCATTGCATTACACTGCATAATATAGACTAGATTATTTATAATGTCTGTCATCCAAGGCGTTATGAACAGTATAATATACCTTATTAGCTTTGTGGATTGGATGTGATGCAACATTGATTTTCTTCAACGGCACATCTTCGGTCTGCACAGTTTGTACAGGGCTATTATATTGTATTTTTATGTAAAGTGTACAGGTCTTCAGTCCTTAACTTAAGGACATGCGAGGATTTGCACGTTAAGACATTAATCAGGTATCTTCATTATCGTAGAGGTACATTAACAACAGGACATACTTCGTGTCACCGTTGCTGACAAATCTGTTTAAAGAACAGTACGTAACAATACAATACATTTGACTTTTAAGTTACTGCTCCGCTTAAAAAACTTTACACGGTTTTTAAAAAGACAGATTAATTATTCGGCATTAAAATGTGGTTATATATTTCCAGTGGTTTTAAAGACAAATAAAATAACCAAATACGATCATATGGCGAAAGCCTCCAGACATTTGAGTATAATTGTGATTGTTTACTCTCCATGTATTCATTTAAACATTAATCCAAGAGTGCATTCCGCTACTATTGTCAAACAGTAGAGAGAGAGAGAGGATTTATTTTATGTTAAAAAGATTTCGGCTGAACCTTCGTTTTAACAACAGCAATCACTGTTGTTCACGCACTTAACCCTTTGCATGCTGGATAATGTGTCGTCTGCTAAAATGTCGTCTGCTAAATTTCTAAAATAAGCATTTTCTTCGATTTTTTTTAAAGAATAGTATTAGAATAACAAACAGTTTGGATCCTGATGAGACGCCACGTTCTATGGCGTCTTATCTGGATCCAAACTGTTTGCAAAGGCCTTCAAAATCCGGTTCCAGCGCTCAAAGTGTTAATGAGTTAAATAAATTACTTAAATTTATTATTAATAGTGAGCGGTTTGATACGTTAATATGCTACAGAACAAATAACAAACTTCGTTTCTCTTTCACATCCAAATTACTTGTACTTAACAAATGAAACTCTATAATTTGATATTTGCTTTTTTACCATACTGTTCTTTTGCCTAATATAGGCATCCGAAAACATGCAACTTTTATAGAGCAAGGGAGAAGAACCATATAAGACCTTGTCTTTCGTTCTAATGACCTTCGATCATAAATATATTAGTAATGTTGTATGATAAAATATATATATATATATATATATATATATATAGTCTACTCTCGTTATCTCGAAGTCGGCGGGATCAAGAAAAAAAATCGAGATAACGAGAGTTCGAGAAAGCCGATTAGACGAACATTTACCTTGTTTTTTACATCTGAATACCTGCTAAGTGGTCTAACTAAAGCCGTCACCGTGTTGCATAATACTCACAACGGCGTAATAATTACTGTATGAGATTCAATGCGCGTTTCTTACGATATTCTTTCGGCCTTTCGGCAGGCTGTGTTTTAATTAGAGTTAATTGTAGTTAAAGTGACAGGCATTACTCAAGTGTTAATGGCTAACGACATTAGACACGTGTGGTCATTGATGCAATTAACGGATCAATTATCTTCCGCACAGTATCGGGAGCAGCCGGGCGAAGCGGGACGGTGAAATATCAAAGAAAATTTGTTCTCACCTTTGGCCACACTGGGGCAGTTATTCGCACTTCGAGATAAACCACGGTAAATACATGTAAATATATGTATATATATATTATTTGTTTAAAATAAATATGTTTAAAAAAACGAGTTAAATATCCGTTGAGCCTAAATAATTTGCGTATTTCTCCTCATGCACATTCGCCGAGATTGAAACATTTTTGTCAAACCGGTAAAGAATTTGGTCAATGGAGTTCGGGTAATATTAAACATTCAAAACCGGATATCATGAACGCTGGATTATTGGGATGCATATTTTTCTGGAAATGAAACAATGCAATCATACGATATGACAACACTTACTGATTTCAAAACGTGTATTGTACAAAATATAAATTCCTTAACAAACAACGAACAACGCTGGACATTTTTTTAATTACAATTATTGTATGGTATTTTGAATCAAAATGTGAACACTAATTATTATATTTTATATGCATTATATCAAAAACAAAATAAACAGGATTTATCAAATTTTGAGTTGTGAAATAAAATAACATGAATACTAATGAGGCCTTTACTAATAATTACATGTAGTCAGATATTATATATATTTAATGTTCCTATAAATTAAATGAATACAGTGTTTTGATATTTAGAAATTGCAAGCCGTTTTCAAATAAGTTTATTCACGAGAAATATCGCATATACTTTCTGACCAAATCTAATTTTCCTTTACAAGTTTGTATTTTTAGACAACCGAAGGAACAATTATTCTTATTGTATTCCTCTTTTGCTCATTTTACTGACTCTAAAGTGAGACAACCATTTTAAAGCAGCGTTTGGTTTATGTCATTGACATTTTGTTGATAGATAAGTCGTTCCTTTAAGACATACACTGGGACAAGTTTATGTGCTGGTAATCTTATACTAACTTTACAGGGAATGTGTATCGTCGAAGAGCTAGATAGAAGGAAGGAGCAAACGTATCAAACTTAATATGTGATCAATGGTCTTGATAATAAAAATAAAAATAAGAATTTCGTGCAATATAGTTTTTGTTTGATAAAACAGAGGGTACACCATAACTGTTGTCAGAGAAAGTAACTACACATGTTAGATACTAATTAATATCTGAGGGCATGCATTGAAACAATATTGATAAATTATTTTAGGTAAGTATTGCCTTTGTCAAGGACTTAAACATGTTCAAAACAACNAAGAATACTATCAGAATAGCAAACAGTTTGGATCCTGATGAGACGCCACGTTCTGTGGCGTCTCATCTGGATCCAAACTGTTTGCAAAGGCCTTCAAAATCCGGTTCCAGCGCTCAAAGGGTTAATGATTTAAATAAATTACTTAAATTTATAATTAATAGTGAGCGGTTTGATACGTAAATATGCGACAGAACAAATAACAAACTTCGTTTTTCGTTCAATTCCAAATTACTTGTACTAAACAAATGAAACTCTATAATTTGATATTTTTTTTTTACTATACTGTTTTTTTTGCCTGATGTAGGCAATTATGTCCGAAAACATGCAACTTTTATAGAGCAAGGGAAAAGAACCATATAAGACTTTGTCTTTCGTTCTAATGTCCTTCGATCATAAATATATTAGTAATGTTGTATGATAAAATATATATGTATAAATATAATGTTTATTTGTTTAAAATAAATATTTAAAAAAACGAGTTAAATCTCCGTTGAGGCTAACAAATTTGCGTGTTTCTCCTCATGCACATTCGCCGAGAGTGAAACATTTTTGTCAAACCGGTAAAGAATTTGTACAAATGGAGTTCGGGTAATATTAAACATTCAAAACCGGATATCATGAACGCTGGTTTATTGGGATGCATATTTTTCTGGAAATGAAACAATGCAATCATACGATATGACAACACTTACTGATTTTAAAACGTGTATTGTATAAAATATAAATTCCTTAACAAACAACGAACAACGCTGGACATTTTTTTAATTCCAATTATTGTATGGTATTTTCAATAAAAATGTGAACACTAATTATTATATTGTATATGCATTATATCCAAAACAAAATAAACAGGATTTATCAAATTTTGAGTTGTGAAATAAAATAACATTAATACTAATGAGGCCTTTACTAATAATTACATGTAGTCAGATATTATATATATTTAATGTTCCTATAAATTAAATGAATACAGTGTTTTGATATTTAGAAATTGCAAGCCGTTTTCAAATAAGTTTATTCACGAGAAATATCGCATATACTATCTGACCAAATCTAATTTTCCTTTACAAGTTTGTATTGTAGACAACCGAAGGAACAATTATTCTTATTGTATTCCTCTATTGCTCATTTTACTGACTCTAAAGTGAGACAACCATTTTAAAGCAGCGTTTGGTTTATGTCATTGACATTTTGTTGATAGATAAGTCGTTCCTTTAAATCATACACTGGGACAAGTTTATGTGCTGGTAATCATATAATAACTGTACAGGGAATGTGTATCGTCGAAGAGCTAGATAGAAGGAAGGAGCAAAAGTGTCAAACTTAATATGTGATCAACGATCTTGATAATGAAAATAAAAATAAGAATTTCGTGCAATATAGTTTTTATGTGATAAAACAGAGGGTACACCATAACTGGTGTCATAGAAAGTAACTACACATGTTAGATACTAATTAATATCTGAGGGCATGCATTGAAACAATATTGATAAATTATTTTAGGTAAGTATTGCCTTTGTCAAGGACTTAAACATGTTCAAAACAACACAAAAACGGAAGGTCATTTAAACTTATTCAGCGCATTTAAGATAACCCGCTATTATGATTATTATAGAGGACACTTATGATTCCGACATGTTCTTAAATTAGATTAAGGTACAGAATGTACGCAACATGTTCTAGATAAACGCAAAAAATTCAACTTTACAAAAAAAAGAACTTCATCTACGCACATGCTCTAAATATACGCAAATGTTCTTAATTTACACAAAGGCACGTAATATTTAGCAACAAATGCCATTATTTAAACAATGCATCATAATATTGGTACGCAACCTCTGCTCTATATTTCAAATAAACGTGATGATCACTATTTTTTTTAATGTAGGAACATGAACTTCTCCGAAGACCGTCTGTCTGAAGATAACCTCTCCAATTACCACAGTGAAGGCCATCTCGGTCATCTCTATATCGGCATCCGTTCGGTCCACCACAAACTCCGCCAGGTTGATGATAACGGTGTGGACAACCAAACGGACCATGATTTTCGGTTTCACGTGGATATTTGCGAAAACATTAATCAGAACAGTACGTGTCTGCAGATAGTGGAAGAATTTCAGGCCTCTGACCATTGGCTCAGAAGCAGCTCAGAGGCAGTGTTAGTATTCTTTTACTGCGTTGCAATCATTATCGGCATTCTCGGTAACTCAGTTGTATGCTACTGCGTGATCCGCTTCAAGCATCTGCAAAAGCCTAGGAATATTCTAATTCTCAATCTTTCGATATGCGGAATCATTATGTGCGTGGCCTGCATGCCATTTTCGTTGATACGTTTGACCCTCAAAAATTGGTACTTCGGTGACTTCATGTGCCGACTAAGTCCAACTCTGCAAACGCTCGACGTCTTTGTGTCAACGTTTACTATCGTAGCCATAGCAATAGACCGATACTCAGCTATTGTGTGTGCTCAACAGGACTCCAACGATCGCACCATCGTTTATTACGCAATCGCTCTGATATGGATGACGTCACTGGTACTATGCATCCCAATGTTGACCTATCATGAAGTACGTACGGTATACCCAGAGCGTATGCATTTTCATTTATTCAACATTTGCATGGAAGTGTGGCCATCGGACCTGCTGCGGAAAGCCTACACCACGTTTGTGTTGATCATCCAGTATGCTGCTCCGTTGATCATCATAACCATTCTCCACGCGAAGATTTGTAAATTTTTAAATAACCGAATATCCGAAAATCCTCAGACGGAGTTTGAGGTAGATCGTATGATACGAGAAATCAAGCGTCAGAGGCGTAACGTGTTACTCCTCACAGCCATTGCTGCTTCATTCGCACTTGCATGGCTGCCTCTCACCGTTCTCAACACGTTAGCCGATTACGACTACAGGCTGTTCCTTAACAGAGATTTCATCCATGCATACGCCTATTGCCTTCTAGCAGCCATGTGCTCCGCGTGTCTTAATCCTGTCATCTACGGATGGTTTAACGCTAATTTCCGAAAAGCTTTCATGCAAGTATGTTGCCATCAAAAGACCGTCGACAAAAGTCCAACGGAATTAGCTATGATTAAAAACGACTCCAGAGGGAATTGCAAACAGCCGTTTAAGTTTTACAGCAGTCTACGCCTAGAACTTGGGTCTTTAGGGCCGCCACGAAGCAAATCTTTCACAAGCAAGTCCTCTAGCAGCCCACGTCAGTCACTGCCTCGGCAACATGCAATCACTTCTCCAGAGGAACCAGAATAGTAATTTAGGTTTTTATATTAAAAAATACCGTTTTGTTAAGATTGAATTTGTTCACTTATCCTTAAATTTGTGATAGAACAAATAAGAAGTCTAGGGCTATATCGCTAAAACAAGCTGTGTAACGTATTGTTATTTAGCATGCAAATAATATATGAGTAATAAATCTGTTATAGAAAATTGCAAAAATAATGTTTATACCATGATCAATATTTATCAATACTCTTTTTTATGTAATAACCCTTTTATACAATGATAGATGGTATTAAATATGAGAATACAATGATACTGTATATTGAGACAAATACAAACTTTATACTTTGCATATTAAACAATACTACAAATACAATAAAATGCATTTTTGTGTATAATGTGTATACTTCAGAAATAATTTAATGACAATTATATTATAGAAAAAGCTATAATTGTATGTGATGCAGTGAGCTATCATGTGCATTGTTTTGTTAAAATTGTATTGTGGTACGGTTATACTCAGATGTTTGTAAAGTTTAGATATTTGAAATTGTATTTTGTAAGATAGTTGATGTAAATGATACTGATTGTATTTGAGCATATACGCAACTGTAATTAGGAAGCAGGTTTATCCGATTTGTCACGTCAATTGAACATTTATGTATATTTTGCCTTAGCATGCATGCCTACAACAGTCGAGGAGATTATAGTATTCATTATCAAGTAAAATGATTAAGTTGCATATTTCAACATTGTATATTTAATACATTTGAAAGGCATATAGTTTATAGGCATATATGGCATATTTTAAAATACATGTTCCATTTCTTTTATTAAATTGTGTTCATGTTAATAGTAATCCCAGAATTTGTATATGAACTTTTCGGACACACCTCGTACATCGTTAACTAATTTTATCATGATTAAGTCACAAGAAAAAGTAACAAGACAGAGCCAAGATGTTGTATTTGATCCAAAACCATGTCCGATGTCGTTGCTGTATAGACAGTATATTTGAATTTATCCGTTTGCAAAATAAGAATATAAAAGGTGGGTGGTAGTAGACAATACATTTGCAACACATTAACTTATCAAACAATGAATAGTTAACGACATGAACCAACTAACAATTTCGTAAATTGTATGAGTTGTATAAATATGGTGTAAAACCCACATTTTTGATGCAAGCTAAACTGAGTAAAGTTTCAAATGAAGGACCAAAACTACAAGAACAAACCGTTGAACAGGAGGTTGATTCTGGACGATCAATGGTAAACGTATGTGTGAGATTTGTTGCTCAGTCGATTGAAGAAACTAAGAACCTTTATACTGACAGTAAAACATGGCAAGTTAATGCTGCTAAACCTCGTATTTAGCCCCCTGTTTAAACATGTAAAAAGCCACGAATAACACAATACTGTCAATGAAGAATCAAACTTCACTGTTCTGAACAAACATACGAACGCAGAGATGGCCAAACTGAGCAGGTTGTAGATAAGCAGCTCGGTAAGCTTCCCCACCAAGAACAGGCTCTACAAGTCCCTCGTAGTCTTCATCTTAAGGCTGCGAGACTTGGACACTTTAGGCGAAAACAAAACGCAGGTTGCTGGAATTTGAACACAAAGACTGCTCCACATCTCACACATACAGCACAAGACCAATACGTACGTCAGGAATATGACAGCAGAACTCGTTTACCCACCAAAACCGCGCCTGGCGACCGTCACACGACGATACTGACTTGGTTTGGGCACGTCATCAAGCGCGACTCTCAGTGCAAGACTGTGCTCCAGGGCACTATAAAGAGAGGTCGCCGTCGAGGTCATCAGGACAAAAGCTGGATGGACAACGTGAAAGAATGGAAGTATCTCGCTATGATTGAGATACTTCAAGCAGCCCACAGCAGACCCAGGAGGATGTCTGTGTCGTCTTCTCTCATTCCCCCAAATCCCAAGGGCACGACCAATTAAGGGAACTATGATCCTGATGATGGTTATATATCTGAGTCTGAGTCTTCCGGATTTACTGATTGACGTTTTCTTGCTTAATGGAGAGAAACGTGCTCAAGGTGAGCTGTTGTGCCTTTTGTCTATCGGTTGCCGTTCGTCGTCGATCGTAAAACAATGTGTCTTGTGGACATTCTAGAGGCAATATGTATTGGCCAGTCTCCATGACACTTCGTCATGATGTTTTATTTTTTGATATCTCGGCCGAGTTCGACAGTTGGTCACCTCGAGTCATAAACAAGGTCACTACAACTAGACGTAGTATGAATTTTTTAATGATCACCTCATGAACGTTTTTTACATTTCTAAAGTCAACGTTGAATGTGTAATTACGGAAATCCCTTTATTTGTTTAATATAACCATACTTCCAATGCTCATTTTTTTGTTTCATATATGGTCAATTTATGTTTTAATTCAAGCGCCCCTTTTCCGGTCAAACGTGTTCACATGCTATTCCTAGCTAAAAACTTACAGCAATGATATGTATATATGTTGTTCAAAACCACATATTCAACCGCATATCTATATTGTTCTCTGCCAATGGTTTTAATTTATGTTATAAAATCAACGAATCAACGCCGCTCGATGGAGTGTTTTCAAATGATAAATTGAGGATTTGTGAAATAAAAGGACCCTCAGCCATAGTTTGTTAACTGCAAAAAAAAAATCGCTCACCATCTGATGGGATATACTTTCGCATTTAAAATCTAGAAAGCTCTCATTAATGCGTTGAATATCAATTTTCCTACGAAATCAATAATTTTACGAACTGAACGTTAGAAATAAATACGTTTGTTACGAACGTTAAGCTAGATTATATTAACATCTTACTTTGCAAACTGTTAGATGGAGTTTTATCTTTAACCTTAGCTCTCAATAGGATATCGGGAGCATGGTATACAAACAAAAACATGCGCCTAAACATAATAAAGAAGCAAGCAAAAATATATTGATAAAATGCTTGTAAACTAGTGTGCTTTGCTTTCTCATAAAACGCAAAACAAAACATAAGTAACATTGACAATTCTTTAAAGCGAAAGTGCAAAGAATTAATGCTAAAACAAATTATCCTAAAAAAGGTGTTTATATTTCCGAATGTCATGACAATAATTGCAAAACAAATAATCCTAGAAAGTCGGTTTTGTTTCCGAATGTAATGACAATAATTGAGACACACTTCCTGACAAACTGTTCCAAAAGTGTTGCCGTTCTCCAGAACATCATCCTTATAATTGACTGATCCTATCACCACCCACTAACCAAGCGATACGAAATGAATCTGGCATCAACAGTATGTGGGCCTTAGGGTAAATGCTGAGCTCAAAGTGCAGAAGAGTTGCGAAAATAACAATCACGGAGAGGTGTTTGTAGTAAAAAAAATATTATGTGTGACACTAATTGATAAATTATTTATAGAGTGTCGTCATTCGTTCGAGCTGCCAATACTTTTACTGACACATTACGTCATCCATTCATATTACTGACACAGTATGTCATCCATTAACAATATATTCGTACAAAAGCTATGCAGGAGCGGAAGGAAATATTTTACTTACTTCATAAAGGCCTATGTAAACGAATTAATGTCTGGACATTGGGTATTCCACGCTATGCTTTCTTCCTCCATAAAAATCTTATTTTTTATATTTCAGCCTCGCTCTGGGAAAACGGTGCTTTCCGCTTGAACATATAATCCCAGATTAGCCTATACAGTACTACACTTGATTATAAATACATCTAAGATATTGTCGTTAATGACTACAAAAACACGACACAGTAGCACCGATTGCAAATAAGTGACTCAATTATTCCCACGACATACTTGAAAAAAAAACTCTCTTCTTCAGGAGTATTTATTCAAGAATTGACGACAATTACTTATATGAGCCTCGCTCTGTGAAAAGGGGGTTAAATTCATGTGCGTAAAGTGTCGTCCCAGATAAGCCTATGCAGTCCACACAGGCTAATCGGAGATGACACTTTCCGCTTTTATTGTATTGATCGTTGAAGGAAGACTTTTCTTGACGAAACTCCCGTTTAGTCTGAAAGTGTCGTCCCTGATTAGCCTGTGCAAACTACACAGGCTTATCTTGGGCGGCATTCTAAACACATGCATTAACCCCCCCCCCCCTTTCACAGAAAGACGCTCATTGATAATCTATGGTGTAGTAAAATTATTATAAATAAAATGCATATAATGCAACGTTCGCCGTTTTAGCAAGTGGGACAAAATTGGTTTCAAATCATGTGGAAAGGTTTGTATCAAACTTATGCAACGAATATAAGTACTTGTTTCAGTTATTATTTTATCCCTTCCGTTAATTTATAGAGAACTATCAGGACATTAAAACTGAAAGCTCACTGTTTAAAACAGTGAAAATTGACAGTGAAAAGTATCGATAATTCCCACTGTTATACTGTGAAATGACGTCGTGTTCATCACGTAACAACGACATTATTTCAGCAAAAATGCAAACAAAAATAATCATTTGTCAGCATGAAATTAAAAAAGAAAATGTGTTGGATGTAGTGGAATATCGATTTTAATTCACTCTTGATCATAAAACATATATTTTCTATGATCACTCGTGAATTAAAATCGATATTCCACCATATCCAACAAATATATCCTTTATTTAATATCGTAAGTACAAACATTTTTTGAATAAATAAAGAGATGACGTTTGTTTACTTCTGTTGACATTTTTGCACTCATTGCAGTTAAGACAGAGACTGCTATCACGGTATTGACAAGCTTTACACAATAACGATTTTTCTCGTGAACTTTAAGAACACCGTTGAATTAATGATTACAGTCTGGTTTGATGTTATGACACGCACTGAGTTATTACATTAATGATTACAGTCTGGTTTGATGTTATGACACTGAGTGATTGAATTAATGATTCCATTGTGGTTTTAGGTTATGACACTGAGTTATTGTATTAATGATTCCATTGTGGTTTGAGGTTATGACACTGAGTTATTGAATTAATGATTCCATTGTGGTTTGAGGTTATGCCACTGAGTTATTGAATTAATGATTCCATTGTGGTTTGAGGTTATGACACTGAGTAATTGAATTTATGATTCCATTGTGGTTTGAGGTTATGACACTGAGTTATTGAATTAATGATTCCACTGTGGTTTTAGGTTATGACACTGAGTTATTGAATTAATGATTCCATTGTGGTTTGAGGTTATGCCACTGAGTTATTGAATAAATGATTCCATTGTGGTTTGAGGTTATGACACTGAGTTATTGAATTTATGATTCCATTGTGGTTTGAGGTTATGACACTGAGTTATTGAATTAATGATTCCATTGTGGTTTGAGGTTATGACACGCACTGAGTTATTGAATTAATGATTCCATTGTGGTTTGAGGTTATGACACGCACTGAGTTATTGAATTAATGATTCCATTGTGGTTTGAGGTTATGACACGCACTGAGTTATTGAATTAATGATTACATTGTGGTTTGAGGTTATGACACGCACTGAGTTATTGAATTAATGATTACAGTTTGGTGTGATGTTATGGCACGCACTGAGTTATTGAATTAATGATTCCACTGTGGTTTGATGTTATGACACGAACTGAGCTATTGAATGCCACATCATGAACGTTTGAGATACACGCTGCACCTTGACTAGTCATGAAAAATAATAACACGAACAATAAAATTCCTCAAAGGCATTACAGGTTACAGAGTGAAAACTAACTTTAATTAATTTATGACCTTTACATTTTACACAGGAGGATGGGATTTGTTTGCAACTAATTATTTGGTCATGTGAAATGAATCGAAGTTATATTAAAATCCTCCGAAGCATTAACATATACAGAGCAGAAATGCAATGAATTTATTAACTTTGATATTTAAGAATGACATTGACCTTTCACATTGGAGCATGGGAGTTGTATTTAATATATTGACTGCGGAATAATAATCCGAAGTTATATTACAATTGTTTATGTCATTTTGAAGTTACAGAGTGGAAACGAAATTTTTAGAACCTTAACAATGAGTTATGACCGTGATTTTTGACCGACCAAGAAGGGGGTTTTGTTTCTGACACATGGTCTGATCTTTGAGAAAAATTAATCTAAAGTTGTATAAAAATCTTACAAGAGTAGTTACATTCATAAAGCGGTTATTGTATTACCAATGACCTTAAATTTCGACCTTGACCATTGACCGAGGAGCATGTCACTTCTTCGAGACACATTCACTGGTCACGAAGGATAATAAAACGAAGTTAGAATGTTAATAAATAAATAAATAAGTTATTTTTTAAACCCCTTATTATATTCAAGTTACAGAGCGGACACGAACTCCAGATGGAATGAACAACACCGAAATTCATTCAACCACCCACCAACGGACGGACGTTGCTACGTCTACATGCCCACCTTCGAACATAACAGCAGGGTCCATCACTTTGTAATTGTCAATGTTAAGCATTGATATTCAAACCCGTTTAAATGAATATTATAACGTCATCACATGCACTCCACAGATATTAAGGTCACGCAAAAATCATTCATTCTTTTGTAATTTACTCCCTCAACCAATTACATAATATTGAACCCTCGTGTGATCACAAAACTCACAAAAGGGGGCGATCATAATTACTTTGGGGGAATAAACTGTTGCATTTGAAACTGTGCCTGTAAGCATTGCTAAATTAGTAAAGAAATGAATGAACGGTCATACGATATAAATATAATCATTTGAGTTTTAAGTGACCCAATTTTGCTTCTACTAAGTGTGTTGTTTCGTTTTGTGCCGTACTGTACTATTTTGGCAATTGGTTCCTTGCCATAAATAAAGGACCACTAAGGTGTGTATGATAGAAATGCAATACTGCTGCAGCTTCTGGAGTTTCACTTCTTTATATTCAAAGTCAAATCTGATGATGATGAATAAGGTTAAAAATAACCAATTTGAGTAAAACACAATTCAGTCGTTTTTAATCCGGTGTATTTGCCTTGCTGCTGATTTTAATCCAATTATACCAGAACAAACGTCTGTTGCCCCCTGAGATCTGCTTCAGGTGTTCAATTTCTGATTTTCTAATTGAAATAACGATTGTATAACAACATGTCTGTGATCTTGGAAAGATGCTCTGCGTTTATATTTTCCAATATGAAAGGTCAAAACTCTCGGGACATTACAATTATTGTTTCAAAGTATAATGATAGTTTTACAATCACGTTGATTTTGTTCGACATGTTGGTGTAAACATTAAATTGCTAAAATGTGTTTCTTGCTTTAATTTTTAATTTTGGTTCTGAACGACGGCAACATTAGGTTCATAGAGGATACCATTTACGTATTAAATATGTTTTTAGCGTGGTTCAAAAAACCTAAAAAACGATCCGTGTCTTTGTATGCTATAACAGCGATAATGCCCGTGTTTCTGTCGTTAATGTGTTATAAATTACGAAAAACGTATTATATTTGACTAAATTACGGGTCACGGCAATAACCATTGATCATATATAACGACAATAAAGACAAACCGTATGTTCCGTTACACACACGTTTCTGTATGCTTAGTAGATACATACGTACGTGACTGTATAACAAACATGCTAATGATGTTTGTGAATCCGTAGAATTTACTTCCTGCACACCAAATAACATATTGTATCATTTTAAGGGAACTCATTTAACTAACGAATCATATGTAAGCAATCAACTCCTGTTCAATAACATGTATATATGCTGATGGTGTTGAAGTATTTTCACAAATAACGTTTCATATATAAGTAATGTCAATTTGCATATGGTATATATTTTATTCAGCATCTCGTTTGATTTATACATATAAAACTATGCTAAGAGCAGCATTAAAGTTTGAAATGTTTTAATGTAGAAAGCCTGAGTCAGGTGCATTGCAAATATGAAGTAGGTATCTAATAGTATTCTGCTGAGTCCGATTTTATTTTGAAAACTCAAATACATTTTTGGATTATATATAATATATTAGGAATTTGTCAGCGCTAAGATTAATGGATTTCATTTAATCTAGAGACATTAATTTATCCTTGTGGAATCGATAGCTTGTTGCTTATAAACGCCGTTGTGTTAAACTATTTTATTTTGGTAATCAATCATGTTTGGCAATCGAATTAATTGTCTGTTTTTATGTTCAGAATTTATATTTTACTTTAATAGACTTGAATAAAAAAGCATATATTCTATTATTGTTTTAGTACTAAAACCACATTACATAACGAGTATGAACCTTACAACCAAAAAATATATGGATTAATTTAGTTCTCTTATTAGAGCTGAAGTATTTTCGAGGTCCTTTACCGTTGAAGTAGTCTAATGCAAGACAGACCCAATATCAAGGAGGTAACGTGAAATTCATATCCGGAATGAACACGTGTTTTACGCTATGCGTCACAGTGTGTTCATTCAGTAGTAAATACTTAATCAGTAGTATAAAACTTAAGATCATAGTGAAATATTCTCATTTTTGAATCGTCCTCTTTTCAAAATGTCAGACTAGTGTTCATGTTTGGACTAAGATATATTACATTTTAATCTGTTATGCAGCATACCGATACATTCAAGAACGACATCGGGTCATGAGATATGTGGAAACGTGCGTGAAGACTTTTTGAGAGCAGCTGTTATTTTACTGTCTCCTGCATAAGGCGCTTCGATTGAATCAGAATCAATACTGCTAAGCTGAACAAACGAGCTTGACTAAGCTTGGAAATTCTCTTAATACTTTGTTTCCTATTTTGGGTAAACTTGCTGGGTTTAGTATCTAATTAAGTTTGGGTTTTTAAACGCTAATAATAATAGCCGGCGCAGTAAAAGATCATAAATTAGAACAAGATAAAGAATTGACACCAGTTTTTTCTTTTAAGTTTATACCAGAATCACTGCATATTTTATAAGATATAAAATAAACAAAACATAGATAATTGTGAAATAGGTATTGGTTTTAGATAATGTGTCGCATTGCAAAAAATCGTGTTTCTTACCATTGACCATTTTATCAAATTTGTCGTTGACAACATGACACGATAAATGTCTGTTCACAGTTGTTTCGAAATGCCTTACATAACCACGTTCTGCGTCAATCTGCGCTACATTAATCCACTTTATATAAAGCAGTGCACTGGTATACACTGCAAAAGGGTCTTACAGAAGACCAAAATGCAATAACTTACCTCGCCGTGTGCTGTTTTTAAGTCGAAAATGGAAATGATCCAACGATATTGAACCGAGTCACAGTTTTGTGCTACGCATGAGCGTTTGGTGGCCTAGAACGTTAAAGAAAACGAAAGGAGTTTTTTTCGCAGAACTTTTTATTCTGAATGCCAGATTTATACCTAAATCAATCCTTATTTCTTTTAATCTTCTTTCCATTAACAAATACGAGCACATGCACACATGTTTTTAGAGAAGCAGTAAAAGTCGACTTAATGTCATTGTTGCTGGTCGGCAACTGTGACAGGCAGTTTGTCTTATAATTAATCTATCTCTACGATAATAACGATTAATGGCTACTAACTCAACGTTATTTTTTACGACCTTCAGATAAAGATCGAATGCCTGTATTCTTTACAGAACAGTAAAATATAAAAGTCCTATAAAATATTGCAAACCGAACATTAGCTCTTTAAGAAAATCCATGTTAAATCAAATCAAATCCATAATGTTAATACGTTATATTTTACTGCTCATAACGCTTTGGGTGACATAAACTATACATATACAGTCTTTATTATGCAGTGTAATGCAATGAGCATGCTTCTGAAGGCGCTCTTAACATTTGTTCATAGTTGAGTTTTAATAACGCTTAAATGTTCGTATAATTTTAACAGTGAAATAAAACTATAAACATAAAATATCCTGCTTTGACTTTGTTGTCCAAATCTTCCAATAACATAGAAAACGTAAACGTTCTGCTGAAGAATCATTTTATGTATTACTATTGAAATTGCGTTAAAGATAGTTATATTTGGTGTTGCAATTAAAAGTCACCTGGAGATAAAAACTATGACTAACTAGGTCAAATTAACGAAATGTTTCTGAAGACTATAGAGGCAACATAAATTGTAATTAATTGCCTTTGACATATAATGTATCGGACCAGTTTTAAACTGGGTCTCGAGGGGTCAAAACTAGTTGAGAGTGTAATTACGAACGTTTCCTCATTTGTCAAGCGTTACTTTTATTCCAATGCGACAGTGCATTAAGCACATTTTTCTAAACTGCATAGCATGCTAACATGCATATCCGGTTGGAGTATAACTGATATAATCCTAATATGATTAGGTATTTTAATATGTCCGTTTTCGAATTTACCTAAGTGATTTCTGAAAAACTCAATATAATGTTGACTTCGCTGTTTCAGTACCAAAGTGTTACTTTGGTTTAGTCCCTGACGTTTGTGATACACCGTGTAAGAACATGTCAGCATACTGATAGTAGTCAATTAAACAAAAATAATTATTATGAAACATAGTTATTGACTTATTTAACAAATCGTGAAACTAAAATACCAACCAGGCGACAGAACATATCTTCGGTTTTACATGAACATCTTGATTAAGAAGCTAAAGATATCATGTCATATCGGTAGATACCTCGATAGAGCTTTTTCTCTAAAATTGTGTGATTTTTAAAAAAATATATTGTAAATTTATGTTTTACTTCCAACGCCCTTAAGTCAGCAATACACTGTTAACATGACGTTGTGTTACTACATACTAAAAGCAATTATATGTATATATTGTTCAAAACCTTCATTTTCAACTGCATATGTATATTGGTATCTGCTTATGTTATAAAATCGAGGAATACACGCCGCTTGGTGGAATGTTTTCAACTAGTAGAGTGAGGTTTTTTTGTGAAATAAATGAACGTTCAGCCATGGAATTGATAACTGCAGAAAGAAACTCCACTCATCCATTTCATGTTAATAATTTCGCAATTAAAAATCTAGAAAGCACTGATAAGTGCGTTATATATATTTTTTTATACGAAATCGATACATTCGCGAACTGAACGTTAGAAATAAATACACTTGTAACGCAAAGTAAGCTAGATTATATTATCATCTTACTTTGCAAACTGTTGGATGGATTTTATCTAAAACCTTATCCCTCAATCGGATATCGGGGCATGGTATATATACAAAAGCATGCGCCTACACATAACATGAAGCAAAATTAAAGTGATAAAACGCTTGTAAACTAATGTGCTTTGCTTTCTCATAAAACGAAAAACAAAACAATAGTATAATTGATCAATTTGTTTTTTTTTCTATAAAAGTGAAAGTGCAAAAAAATAATGCTTAAACAAATTATCCTGAAAAGCTGTTTATATTTCAAATTGTCAAGACAATAATTGCAAAACAAATAATCCTGGAAAGTCGTTTTAATTTCCGAATGTCATGACAATAATTGCATTACAAATAATCATGGAAAGTCATTTGTATTTCCGAATGTAATGACATAATTGAGAGACTTCTTGACAAACAGTTCCAATAGTGTCGCGATTCTCAACAATATCATACGTATAATTGACAGATAATGGCACCAACAAGTGATCATGCGACGGGATATGGATCTGGTGTCAACAATACGTGGGCGTTAGGAAAAATGCTAAGCTACACATTCACAAGCATGGCGAGTGGAATCAATTAATACACATGGATAATGTATGCATACGAGCAATTTAAAAGAATACAACATTAAGTCACAGAGAGTCATTTTCTTTAAATAAAATGTGTGAAAATTATCGATACATTATTTCTAGAGTGTCGGGTTTCGTTCAAGCTGCCATTAATTTTACTGACAAATTGCGTCATCCATTAATATTCTGACATATTATGTCATCCACTCATATTACTGATACATTATTTCATAAATCAACAATTAGGCACGAATGTATCGTACACAATCTATGCAGGAGCGGAAGGAAATATTTATCTCACTTCATACAGGCCTATGTAAACGAATTAATGTCTCGACATGGGGTATCTAACGCTATGCTTGCATCCTCCACGAAATATCTTATGTTCAATAGTTGAGCCTCTCTCTGGGAAAACGGTGCTTTATTCTTAAAAATATAACCCCAGATTAGCCTGCGCAGTGCTGAACTTGATTATAAATAAATCTAAGATATTGTCGTTAATGATTAGAAAAACACGACACAGTAGCACCGTTTGCCAATAAGTGCCTCAATTATTCCCACGACAGTCGTGAAAAAAAACACTCTCTTCTTCAGGATTATTTCTTCCAGCATTAACGACAATTTCTTATATGAGCCTCGCTCTGTGAAAAGTGGGTTAAATGCATGTGCGTAAAATGTCGTCCCAGATTAGCATATGCAGTCCACACACATGTAGGCTAATCAGAGACGACACTTACCTCTTTTATTGTATTTATAGTTTAAGGGATGACTGTTCTTGACGAATCTCCTGTTTAGGCGAAACGTGTCGTCCATGAATAGCCTGTGTAAACTAAATCCTCCTTTCACATAGAGAGGCTCATTTATAACCAATTGCATTACATTTCATATAAATAAAATGCATATAATGCAACGTTTGCCGTTTTAGCAAGCGGGACAAAATTGGTATAAAATCATGTGGAACGGTGCGTATCAAACAACGAATATAAGTACTTGTTGTAGTGATTAGTTTACGCTTTCCGGTAATATATAGAGAACTATCAGTAAATTAAAACTTATAATTCACTTCTTCAACCAGTGAAAATTAACAGTGACAATTATCGATAATTTCCATTGTTATACTGTGAAATGACGTCGTGTTAATCACGTTACCACGTCATTATATCAGCAAAAATTAAAAAAAGAAAATCATTTGTTAGCATAAAATAAAAAGAAAAAAATGTTGGATTTAGTGAAATATTGATTTTAATTCACTCTTGATCATAACAAATATATATCGATGATCACTCGTGAACTTAAATCGATATTCCACCAAATGCAACAAATATCCTCTATTTAATATCGTTAGTGCAAACATTTTGTAATAAAAAAAGAGATGGCTTTTGTTTACTTCTGGTCACATTTTTGCACAAATTGCAGTTAATACAGAGTCTTATATCACGGTATTGACAAGCTTTACACAATAACGATTTTTCTCGTGAACTTAAGAACACCGTTGAATTAATGATTACAGTCTGGTTTGATGTTATGACCCGCACTGAGTTATTGAATTAATGATTCCAGTCTGGTTTGATGTTATGATACTGAGTTATTGAATAAATGATTCCATTGTGGTTTGAGGTTATGACACTGAGTTATTGAATTAATGATTCCATTGTGGTTTGAGGTTATAAACACGCACTGAGTTATTGAATTAATGATTCCATTGTGGTTTGAGGTTATGACACTGAGTAATTGAATTAATGATTCAATTGTGGTTTGAGGATATGACACTGAGTTATTGAATTAATGATTCCATTGTGGTTTGAGGTTATGACACTGAGTTATTGAATTAATGATTCCATTGTGGCTTGAGATTATGACACGCACTGAGTTATTTAATTAATAATTCCATTGTTGTTTGAGGTTATGACACTGAGTTATTGAATTAATGATTCCATTGTGGTTTGAGTTTATGACACTGAGTTATTGAATTAATGATTCCATTGTGGTTTGAGGTTATGACACTCAGTTATTGAATTAATGATTCCTTTGTGGTTTGATGGTATGACACTGAGTTATTGAATTAATGATTCCATTGTGGTTTGAGGTTATGACACTGAGTAATTGAATTAATGATTCCATTGTTGTTTGAGGTTATGATACTGAGTTATTGAATTAATGATTCCATTGTGGTTTGAGGTTATGACACTGAGTTATTGAATGAATGATTCCATTGTGGTTTGAGGTTATGACACCGAGTTATTGAATAAATGATTCCATTGTGGTTTGAGGTTATGACACGCACTGAGTTATTGAATTAATGATTCCTTTGTGGTTTGAGGTTATTACACTGAGTCATTGAATGCCGCATAATGAACGTTTGAGATGCACGCTGCACATTGACTGGTCATACAAAATTATAACACGAAAAATACAATTTCTCAAAGGCATTAAAAGTTACAGAGTGAAAACCAACTGTAATTACTTTTTACGTTTAATCTTGACATTTACATTTTATCAAGGGACATGTGATTTGTCTGCAACTAATTATTTGGTCAAGGAAAATAAAGTGAAGTTATATTAAAAACCTCCGAAGTATTTACATTTACAGACTGTATTAACTTTGATATTTAATTATGACATTTACCTTTCACAAGAGAGCATGGGAGTTGTATTCAACACATTGACTGTGGAAAAACAATCCGAAGTTATATTATAATTCTTACCGAAGTTACATCAAAATTCTTACAATTGAAGTAACAGAGTGGAAACGAAATTTTCAGAACCTTAACATTGAATTATGACCGTGACCTTTGACCGACCAGCAAGGGAGTTTTGATTCTGACACATTGTCTGATCTTTGATAATAATAATCTAAAGTTGTATTTAAATCTTTCAAGAGAAGTTACATTTATTCAGCTGAAATTGTATCACCAATGACCTTAAATTTCGACCTTGACCATTGACCAAGAGCATGTCACTTCTTCGAGACACATTCACTGGTCACGAGGAATAATAAAACAAAGTAATTTTAATATCCCCTAATGGATATTCAAGTTACAGAGAGGGTATAAACTCCAGATGGAAAGAAAACACCCAAGTTAATTCACCCACCCACCAAAGGACGGACGTTGCGACGCCTAAATGCCTTCCTTCGGGCATAACAGCTGGGTCCATCACTTTGGCATTGTCAATGTTAAGCATTGATGTTTCAACCCGTTTAAAGGAATATTATAACGTCATCACATGCACTCCATAGATATTAAAGTAACGCACAAATCAAAGTTTCATCCTTTTGTTATTTACTCCCTCAACCAATAACATAATATTGAACCATCGTGTGATTACAAAACTCACACAAGGGGGCAATCAGAATTAGCTTGGGAAAATACACTGTTGCATTTGAAACAGTGCGTGCAAACGTAACTACATTTGCAAAGAAATGAATGGACGATGATAGGATATAAATACAATAGATTTGCTTTTAGTAGTCAAATTTGATGATGCTGAATAAGGTTAAAAAATAACGCATTTGAATAAAACACATTTCAGTTTTTCTTAATCCAGTATATTTGCCTTGCTGCTGATTTTAATCCAATCATGCCAGAACAAACGTGTGTTTCCCCATGAGATCTGCTTCAGGGTTTCAATTTCGGATTTTCTAATGAAAATAACGATTGTTTGACAACATGTCTGTGATCTTGCAAAGATACCAATATTTGCTCTGCGTTAATATTTTTCAGTATGAAAGGTCAAACCTCTCCGGACATTAAGATTTTTTTCCGAAGTGATAATGTTACAATCACGTTGATTTTGTTGGACACGCGGTCCGTTTGTTTACAATTTGAATCGCTAAAATATGTTTCTTGCTTTAATTTTTTTTCTGAACGACACACACATTACATACAGAGAGGAAAACATGTTAGTGTTAAATACAGAAACGTTTTTGGCGTGGTTCAGAAAACCGTTAATACGATTCTTGTCTTTGTATGCTGTCACAGTGACAATACCAGTGTTTCTGTCGTAAATGGATTACATGATGAAAAACGTACTATATTTGACTAAAATACGGATCACAGCAATAACCATAGAGCACATGTTACTACCATAATCACATACCGCATGTTAAGTTACACATACGTTTCTGTATGCCTAGTTATTACATACGTTATTAACTGAATAACAAAGTGTTTGTATGCTAATGGTGGTTGTGAATGCGTAGAAGTTGCTTCCGGCACACCAAATAACATATTGTATCATGTTTAGGGAACTCATTTTACTAACAAATCACATTTAAGCAATCAACTCCCATTTAATAACATGTTTATATGCTGATGGTTTTGAAGTATTTTTCAGAAATATAGTGTTATATCTACTTGGTGTCATGTTTTATATGTTTTATTTGGTATATATGTTCAAAATGTCGTTTGCATTAGACATATCACACTATGAGCCATAGTACAGTTTGAAATTTTCAAATGTAGAATGCCTGATCCGATTGCATTGTTAATATGGAGACGGTGTCTAACAGTATTCTCTTTTATTCACCAAGTCAGATTTTATTTGGAAAGCTAAACTACATTTTTGAAAAAGCAATTTCGATGAGGCGGTCTTTTTTGGTTAAGAGGCTCCGTAGAGGACGTAAGAATGCCATGTTGCTCGAGATAAATGAACGCACTGTGGGGATATTTTAAACGCATGTGCATGACATGGCTTTCAGTATATATCAGGAATTTGTCAACGCAAAGCTTTATGGATTTCATGTAATGGAGAGGCATTTATTTGTCCTGGTGGAATCATTAGCATGTTGCTAATAAACTCCGTTGGGTTAATTTTATTTTTTTAATCAATCATGTTTGGCAATCAAATGTATAATCTTTATTTATATTTACTATATATGCTATTATTGTTTTTTGTACCAAAACCATATTACACATAGAAAATGTATCTTGGTATCAAAATATATATGAGCCTCGCTCTGGAAAAAGGAGCATTAAAGAAAGTGCGTAAAGTGTCAACCCATATTAGCCTGTGTAGTGACATTTATGTGGAAAGTAGGTATTCCCATTGGATTTTTCTTTTTTCAGTCGGATTTTTACCACGGGATTTTTTTTCCTACTTTCTGCCTTGAAACAATACAATACGTTGTTTATGTTTTGTTATCCATTTTAAAAATTGTTAAAGTATGTGTGCTGAAATAATTAGAATATGTAATACAAATCTCTACTAGTTCTTTCAAATCAGTTGATGATCATAATGTTCAATGTGATTCAATTGTGTCGTGTTCTGAGAAAACTGGACATAATACTTGTGCGTAAATTGTCATCCCAGATTAGCCTGTGCAGTCCACACATGCTAAACAGGGACGACAATTTCCGCTTTTATGGAATTTTTCGTTTAAATGAAGTCTCTTCTTAGCAAAAATCCAATTTAGGCGGAAAGTGTCGTCCCTGATTAGCCTGTGCGGACTGCACAGGCTAATCTGGGATGACACTTTACGCACAAGCATTTTGCCCAGTTTTCTCAAAACACGCCACACTTTATCCATAAATAGATATCTATGCACACAGTCATCTTTCCAAGAGGGTATTGCACCTGCTTCACCAAGACATGTTGTTGAAGACATGTCTGAGATTTTTAATGTTCAATTGAACACAAATTAAAGTATTTTGTTTATATTATATATGCCACTTTAATGTATTGTCAAATTTTAAAAGTAAATACTGTAAATTGATAATTTATTGAAGCAAACTGAATAGTAATTGTATGTTCATCGTTGCAAAAATGGTATTAAACTGTTATCGCCTAATTGTATTATGAAACATAAGTTAAAGAGCGTATATATTTTTCTAAATTCTATAAACACTTGCGATTGTACAGGCAATTATATCTGAGCAATACAATTGGATCCATGATAATAATTTCGGATAAGCATTCGTAAGATATGACAAACTTTGTTAGACAGCGTAAATAAATCTAAAAAAGACACTAAGTACTGGTTCGAGGCCCAGAAAATGGATCCTGGAGCATTTCAAATAAGAAGTAAGCGGATCCTGGAGCATTCCAAATAAGAAGTAAGCACTTTTAATGCAATCGAGCTAAAAAAACATGTTTAACGATAAAATCAGTTTCATTTATTTTCTAGATTTAGCTTCTCTTTCCGATCCCTTCGGCATCTAATTATATAAATGTCTCGTCAAAGAACGGTGTTTGAGTACTGTTTTATAAATAATGAAGCTTAAATAGTTCAGAGGAGTAACCGTACTAGTTTACATTTTACGAATAATGAAGCTAAAAGAGTCCAAATGATTCCAATTAAGCTGCACTATTTTTGGGTTCCTTTACGTTGAAGTGGTCACGTGCAAGACAGACACACTATCACTGTGGCAACATGCCATCCTTAGACGGAATGAACCCGTTTTTCACGCTATGCTTCATTGTGTTTTGAGAATAAATTGTATAAAACTTAAGAACATGTAGACTATTTATTTGTAAATCGTCCTCTTTTCGAATGTTTTGACTTATGTACATGTTAAGACTAAGCTAAATTGCAGTTTAATCTTTTACTTAGCATAGAAAAACACTCAAGAAGCTATGTGGATACGTGCGTTAAGACTATTTGAGAGTATCTGTTATTTTACTGTCGTCTTCATCAGGCGCTGCATTACAATCAGAATCAATACTGCTAATTATCTTATTTACAACCACTTAGCTGAACAAACGAGCTTGACTAAGTTATGAATCTCTCTTATACTTTGTTTCCTATTTTGGACAACCTTGCTGGGTTTTAAGTATCTTATTACACTGGGTTGTGTAAGATTATTTCTAACTTGTAACATTTGAAATGACCGGGGCAGTGAAATATCATAACAGAAATAATTGACTTTAGTTTTCTCTTGTAAGTTCATACCAGAGTCACTGATGTTATAATAAGATATAAGCGAAACATAGATAACAGTGAATATAATTGTGATTGTAGAAACTGTGTCCCATTGCAAGTAATAGTGTTTCTTACCATGGTCATTTTATCAACTTAGTAAGTCACAACATGACACGGTAAATGTATGTTCACAGTTATTTTAAAAGGCCTTACATAACCACTTTCTGTGCCAATCTGCGTTACATAACATCACTTAATAAATATAAAACATCCCACATGTTATAAATGTCATACTTTCATTTTCATTCTTTAACAACTTAAAAACCGTTCTAGTCATTGTACACACATGCTTTGATTATAGTAAAATGAAGTTTGATCAGCAGTTAGTTATGTTAGCAGTTCTTCCCAGTTGGGCCACGTATACAAACAGTGTCAATTGAGAATTCGTGTTTGGTGACTTTATATCATGCAGATATAGTTACAAAGACAACAATATATGAAATAAAAATCCATAAACGTTTGATGGCATTTGTGGAACAAACGACTGCACCGACCTTAAACACAAACAAGAGGGCCAATATGAGCCGAGATAATTTTGCGTGGACAGTTTCATGGGCATGTTTGGTTTTTCTTTGTAAAGAACCACGAACTGATAAAATATACCAACTACACATGCTGTTTGCTTTGTAGTGTACGAGAAGTGTAATTGAGTTATTATCCTATATTATTTAATATAAAACATTTCGCCTCCAACCCCCTTGACCCCAAGGGCATGATTTTAACAAATTAGCAAAGGTCCACTATATGATGTTTACAACCAAACATTACATGTACATCCATTTGCGTTGTTGGCGTTGTTGTTTCCGAGAAGATTTTCAAATTGTTCACTATATATGTCTATATAAATCAATAAGCCCCTGGGACGAACCCAGTTTGACCCCGGGGTCATGATTTGAACATAATAATTACAGAACCAATTTTCGACATTACACATCAAATATCAACGCTCTGTGAGATTTCTATTTGATTAATTCCATATTTACCGAACGAACTAACATCACGGTATGCACATGCGTTGAAGACCTCAAAATATGCAATGTTAATAACTTATTAAAATCTTCAAATGACTAGACGTATCCTCTTCTTCTGACATCAAATTGAATCAATGTCTTATAGAGGAACGGTGTATAAGAACTATATGACTGCGAAAGGACTATTTAATAACACGTGAGGCTTAAATATATAACACTATTGCACTGTTGCTTATTCCATTCATGTTAAACGTTTCTTCTTCTTTGAAAGTACACGGCTATGTTTCTGTCAGTCGCATAATATAATACCACCAAAGACCTTTTTGAAGTTTCAATATATGTGGTGATTACAGTGGTATATGTTAACCTTAACGCTACGCAATTATTAAAACTGATCATTGACTTTACATTATGCCCCTTAATATAAAGACGTGAAACTCCAGCAGCTGCAGCGGTATTGCATTTATATCATACACACCATCGTGGTCCTTTATCTAAGGCAAGGAACCAATTACCAAAACGGTAGAGTACGGCACAAACGAAACAACATATACACATAGTAGAATAAAGCTGAGGTCACCGCCTTCGAACGGTCAATGGTAAGCACTGGGGATTCAAACAGGTTATAGAGCGCCCTACCTCGCACTTGGCCCAGTAATATTCATGAAACATATAGAATTAAAACTCATTTGAAGCTGTACATTGGTATAAGATTGTTAAGGCGTATGTACAGACACGGGTTAACAAATCATATGCTGAAGATGTTTTTAAATCCATATATGCTGCTTCCTGAAAACTAAGTAACATGTATTTTAATTTATAGGAAATTCATTAAACTTACGAATCGTTTGCAATCAGCTCTATTCAATAACTTGCTGATCAAGTCTTTGAAGAATTTCTCACAAATATAGTTTCGCATATACTAAGTGTTTATCTGCATATTTTTTAATGTGTTTTTTTTGTTCAAAAGGTTAAAAGCATTAAGTTGCAAAATTTTAAATGTATAATTCCTGATTTAAATCAGAATAAATATGGATATGATGTCTTTTAGTTATACATTTTATTCACCGAGCCAGGAAATTATTTATAAATATATATATCAAAACTGTATTGAAACACGTCCGCTGTGGATATGTTTTCTATTACAAAGACATGGTCTTATTCCTTATATTCCCAGTTCACTTAAGAGAACTTAAAAACACCAAACTTTTGTCATTTGAATCAAGTTTAAATGATATGTAAATTTGTTATGGTATGTTTATTTCGTCCTGTTATCTGGCATTTTACATCCAATAGTAATGGCGTCTTCCTGCAAGGACCTGGAGTTGATCTGAATGTTGAACTAAATTGTGATACGTCTCTTAAGCGGTTTTCAATACGTGTAGTAAATACGTTATTGCTTTTCGTTTTAATTTTCATCCTGTCTCTGGAAGTAACAGTTATGTTGTTATAGTAACAGTTATGTTGTTATAGTAACAGTTCTGTTGTTATAGTAACAGTTATGTTGTTATAGTAACAGTAATGTTGTTATAGTTTGATCGCCCTTAATCCGTGCCCATCGTTTAGGGAAATTGATCAATTGTCATATATAAGGGACCAGGTTAATGATGTTCAGAGTTGTCGTCTGGCGATACAACAGGGGTTTCATATTGTTCATACATGTAGTTAAATGCAAACAAGACAGCGTTAACAGAACGTGTTAAATTATATTTAATATAAATCAATTCAAAGTATAACCTTATTTTAACCATACGTTTGTGTTGTTTCTGTCGAAGGAAACATAATTCAAATAACAAATGGTCTTAAATTGTAACCAATGTGTAATCAGAGGATATACTTAAACACATATGGACCATTTGACTATATCAAAAATTTAACATTTTCAAAAAAATAGCTTAACGTGAAACTTGTATCTACAAGGTTTCTCTTGTTTTACCGAAACAATACTGTTAATGTAAGCGATTTTTAAGATGCAGTAATATTGTTAACCGTGCATTAATCTTATAAATTGCATCACAACATGTGTCATAAAATCGTGTGCAAAGTTAAATATTTCATTCGTATAGATTGTGTTTGAAAATAATATAAACATACATATTAAAATGTGTTTCTACAATATATTTTCTAGAACTTAATTTATTTCAAAACACAAAATAATAATTGTCCAAAATAACAATCCATAAATGTGATTAAAATTTGCCAAAAATAAACCTGAAATGGCAATTTCCCAGTTGTATTCATTTTTGTTAGTCTCGGTTTGTTTTGATATGAAGAAGTGAAACTCCATATTGATGTTCTGTAAAATGCTTTCAACACTGTGTCAGGCTGTATGGCGGACCGTAATTGGAAACTTACCATTATAAATGACCTTAAATCCATAGTTAATTAACTATCAATGTTGATGAATTTAGTGTAAAAGACGTTAAATCAAATATTGCAAAAAAAACAAAAAAAAACACACTTCGCTTAGAAGATTCAGAAAAAGCACAACTGCTTATCCTCGCACAGGTTTCACAATAAGTTCTAAGTGACAATTATATGTATTTCGTGTGTTTAATTGTAAGTTAAATATTTAATTCTTCATAATTGTCTCACTCTGTGTTATTTTGTTCATATTTTGCTGCCAATGCCTGTCATTCTGATCTATCTCAAGACAATAAATGTAAACTCTCACAGGAAATATAACTTGTAAACATGAAGCAAGAACATTTTTAATTGTTTACTGTTTTAGCATTTGTTTTAGCGACGAAATACGAATTATTTCATTCGTGTATGTTAACTATTAAAGATCGCTTGATAGAAGGTTGTTCTACTAATAAACATCAAACTATGGCTAAATATGGGCGTAATGACACATGACGTCACAACCTATAAATCAACCATTATAGATATAAGATTTGCTTCTGACAGCATCATTATTTTATTGTTTTCCTACACAAGTCTGAAGACGTGTAACCACCATATGACAGTTGTGTCATGAGCTCGTGTAAATGCAGTTCAGGAATATTTTGGGAAGTATCTTGATTACCAAATTAAAACATCTGCACTATTTTTAGATTGTGATATATTTAGTCGTCAGAATACGATCGTGCGTCTTGATATGCGCCAGTATTGTATGTCAATTCCAGGATGCATGCTAGAAGTCAATGTATTTCAGAACATTGCCGTTATGTATTGAACGACCGCTGTACACGATCATTTCACTTTGAACAATTTCCTTTTTAAGACATTTTTTCATTTGTTGTTTAAAACTGGTTGCAAGTGTGCATTTTTTTTTATATAATCTCAGTTTATGGAATACATGGCTATGCTTTGATGTCTCAGAAATGGACTTTATAATGCCCAAAACTATTCGTGATCGTTAGGCATAACATTTTTTACACAAATAAACGCATATACTGCAGAAGTATCACCATATGTCAAAGAGATCGGAAAACGGAGGAAATACTCGAACAAATACGGACTATTTGAGAATATTAATGATTTACAATTTTCACAAATTTAGCTTCAAATGAAAAAAGAATTTACTATCTACAATCAGGTTGTTATTGTTCAACATAAACAATCATTCTGATCTAAACGTTTTTTATCAAACGTTTTAAAAACCGTATATTTATATAAGTCATTTCATTACAGGAGATGTCATAAAATCGTCTACAGAGTAAATGAGTATTTTGAGCTTGTTTCAATGCACTTAGGGAATATTTTAAAAGCATTGCAAGTTTGGGGAGTCCAGTGATTTAATAGGACATGTTCGGAGCTCAGCTAATTAGATTGAATTCAAATTCGAGACGTAATATTGCCCTTGTTGGATCATTGTCTTGTATTTAATAATCAAAACCATGTTAATCATCGAATTGTTGTTAATTAAGGGCCTATATGGAATGATAAGTTTGTTTGTCTACTTAAGAAGTGCATATTATTTTGTGAATGTATTTTTTTAATGCAAAAATAGTTTTTATATACAATTCGCTGTGGTTTCTTTTTTTAAATAATGTCTTTCACAGATTGTATTCCGTTACATGTAGAAGACATATCGGACATGTATCAAGATTTATAACATGGAAACATATATTTTAATAACGAGGCTAGAGATCCAAAGGACGTCTACCTCAGACCCGATGGAACTGAAGTCTTCTGAGCAGCTTTTGAGAGGTTTCCAAAACAATTTAAGAACAAATTAGAACTCTTTAAAACAAACGTTTTGAGCTTATTTTAAGACGATTTGGAAAAAAAGTGAACTTGGATGGTCTTAAAATATATCTATACAAGGAAACCGCCACACAACCTGGCGGCTGTGGTTTTCAACGGACCGTTTTGAAATTGGGTCGATATTTCATGTTTCATGGAGATTGGAGAAAAGGTTGCACAACATCCATCTAATAGAAACAAACGCCTTATGGCGGCCATGTTTTGTTAACCGTCAGGAACAATCGTTCTGAGCAAGTTTCATGAAGATCGGAAAATATGACTTCTATGATATTAACAAGCTTTTACTCCAATTTGACCTAGTGGCCTATAATTGTATATCAAACCTGATCCAGGTTCTAATTCGGCCGATATATCATTGGCACACATGTTCCAACCAAGTTGTAGGAAGATTGGACAATACATATGGTATCTAGAGAGTTTGCAAGGTAAATGTGTAATGTGTTATTTAAATATGTCAGCACTTAAAGAGTAATTTCTATATTACTCCATAAGAACATTCCTAGATGGTGCTGTAACACTGGTTAGTCATCGAAACTTGTGGTAGACCCTATGTCAGTTTGATATAATCTGTAAATACAATGACTTAAAGGGACCGTTTAAAAATGTTTGGCATGTATTGAAGTTTGTCATTAAATGCTGTAAATTGATAAATGCAAACAATGAAACTAGACAGCTCCAGTAAAATAAATATAAAAAATAAAGAGATACAAAAGTAATGCTAAACTGGGATCGAACCACTGACCCTAGGAGTAAAAGTCTAGCGCTAAAACCAATTGGCCATCCGCGCTAATATAGTGAGTGGTGTATTTTATACGTTATATAAGCAATCCTCGTAATGTCACACACTATACGATCACAACAAAATTCTCCAAAATATTCAATCGTTTCGCGTTTGTAACGCTCCATAATTTTCAGGTTTTTGAATCGTCAAAGGTGCATACAATGAATATTTTAAAGCATGGTAAATGATCAGCTTTACCCTGTTCTCTCAAATATCATTACTACACCGAACATTACAAATCTGAAACAATGTGTTTATTTTTTTTAATTTACCAAAACGTGAAAAGGTCACTTTACGTTTTTAATCATTATAAGCAAGATAATCGATGTCGTTGACAAATAATTTTTACAAATGACCCAGGCCAGTGACACAAAAAGCGACAGAAGATCAACCAAGTTTACAAAGCTCAACGGAGGTAAATGCACGATCTCGACGCAAAGGTTATCATATCATATTTTAAGGCGTCTATCAACTAAAGTAATAGTGTTATCCTTAAGAGCATAATATATACAAGTGAGTTTGCGTGCAGATGTGTGTGTAGATACGTTTAGATAAAAAAATAACATTGTAGCAAATCATTATACATAAGTTTTAAATTGTGTGAATAATATAAAAGTGAATCTCGCATCTGTAGAGTACAATTGAATTATTAAACTCAAAGTTGTGTATGCAATTGCCGTCAATTATATAGAAAACTTTATATAATTTGCAAATGTATCTGTTTCATCCCTGATTGCATTTCATTATTGTGTATGAATTCGTATTTTATATGTATGTGTGTGCAGTCTTGAAATAAAATGTGTTGGAATTGTTATTTATTTTAAAGTCATCTAATTTAAACACCACCAATGTGATTCTGGCATCAGGACATCATGCCTGACAACAAAATACACGCACATTTATATAAGTAGAAATCCTACCTCTTGTGTTTTAAACTTACGTAAACTGATGATCTTTTATTGCACCTTAAAACTGGATAAAAATATAAACACGACTGATTCTAAATGAATACACTGAATGATTTGATCGTTACACCTTCATTATAAACATGGAAATGATATCGATGACATTGTTCCATGCCAAGGGATTTCAGTTCTGCAATCAAATATAAAACGATGAATAAAAGAGCCATAATGAAGTGTCATTGTTCCATGCCAAGGGATTTCAGTTCTGCAACCAAATATCAAACGATGAATACAAGAGCCCTAATGAAGTGTCATTGTTCCATGCCAAGGGATTTCAGTTCTGCATATCAAATATTAAACGATGAATAAAAGAGCCCTAATAAAGTGTTATTGTTCCATGCCAAGGGATTTCAGTTCTGCAATCAAATATCAAACGATGAATGCAAGAGCCTTAATAAAGTGTCATTGTTACATGCCAAGGGATTTCAGTTCTGCAATCAAATATCAAACAATGAATAAAAGAGCCCTGATGAAGTGTCTTCAACTGGTAACATGAAACTTCCTGTTGCAATCAGGAGACGCTCGTCCAGATGATCGAATCTAGTTCAAGAGCCTGTCGTGACATTTTAATGTAGCGATGCAACCACATGCATATATTATCAATTTAATGTGTGCGCAAAGTCAAGACATCAAGCGTGACAACAAAATGCATGCACATTTACATAATTAGACATCCTACACCAGGTAATTAAAATGTGCGTAAACTGATGCTTCTTTTATTGTATCTTTAAACTGGATCGAAACATAAACACGATTGATTCTAGATGAATACACTGAATGATTTGATCATAGGACCTTCATTTTGAACATGATAATAACATCGATTTCATAGTTCCATGCCAAGGGATTTCAGTTCTGCATATCAAATATCAAACGATGAATACAAGAGCCTTAATGAAGTGTCATTGTTCCATGCCAAGGGATTTCAGTTCTGCAATCAAATATCAAACGATGAATAAAAGAGCCGTGATGAAGTGTCATTGTTCCATGCCAAGAGATTTCAGTTCTGCAATCAAATATCAAACGATGAATAAAAGAGCCCTGATGAAATGTCTTAAAAAACGTATTACCTATCAGAAATAAATAAAAATGCTTCTTTTGTCCAAGATGAAAATGTTTTTAACATCTCAATATATCGATGCATGCATTTGTTTTGTTAACGATAACACTTACTGTTATCAAAACATTGTGTAGACACCTTTATATTATAAGGAGTTCATGTTATAGCGTTTAAAACGTGTGTTAATTGCTTTACTTTGGATGCATCTCTTTTAATACACATTAAAGAAACTTCAGCTGTAATAGTTGAAAAACAATTATTATAAAACACGGTCATTTATTTATGGCATGGGACCAATTGCCAAAACAGTGAGATACAACAAAATGCACTAGGCAAGACACACACGTAAATAACTTACCGCCTCTGAATGATAAATGCAAAGAAAAACACTTGAAGATTGGTTCAAATTTAATTAACGTGAGATGAAATACCGCAAGCAAAAATTATCTTAGTATCTTTCTCTTCCGAAATTAAATAACATTATTTGATATATTTCTGCGTCAAATTTCTTCGAAAATGCCATCCATATTATTGACATTATACGTTTAATTGAAGTTTTTCTTGACAATTAATTCCTACAACGTCGTATTTTTTCCTTCACCAGATTCACAACGTTTACACATCCTGTCACCAGACAGCAAACATGCGTCACGCAATGGATCAGATACTACATATAAAACTGTATGTTTGCGATGTGACAAATGCTGAATTCATAGTTTAACAGTTTGTAATTTAAATAAAATGATACTCTTTGAGATAATTATTTTGTAGTTCATCAATAAACGTCTACTAATATCATTGTTTAAGTAAAAAATTGGCAAGTTAGAATTACCAATAACAATACGAAAATTCGTGTTTCTTCAAGAATCATAATAGTTGATTTTTGCTATATTCTTGCTTCTTGCTTCTTTTAAACGAAACATGCAACAAAAACAGACAGTGTCGTACCTGATAAGCCTGTTCGGACTAAATAGGCTTATCTAGAACCACTTTTTACAAACATTCATTAAGACGATTTTCCGAGAGCGTTGCTCGTGGCATATGAAACTATCGATCACTTCTTGGTAAATTGCAGATTCAATATTTATTGTTAGACCAAACATGCCTTGGAAATTGGATTTCATCCAGAATGTCATAAATGTTATAACGAAAAATATTGAAAAGTGGCTGTTTGAGTGTCGCTTTTCTTTCACACTTCAATAATACTTGCTTTTACCACCTAGCTTATGAACGTGACCAAGTTGTCTAGATTTCTCTCCAACAGCTGTAAAGGTGTAGGCGGTAATGTTGTAAGAATTCACATTTTCATTAAAACAAATGGCAGAAAAGGATAACATGTCACGAACAATTATGTAAATAGAGTTTGTATTGAAAAACAAATGAATTTGAAACGTAGGCTTAACGTTAATACAGAGCAATTATATATTCATAGTGCAAATAACGTTTGAACAAGCTTTGTAGAGGACCACTTAATGATCCTACATACCAAATATTTAACCTCATAGCATTGTCGTTTAAGAGAAAATTTTCATGATTTCTCTGTTAACACCGTGTTTAGCTCTGGTGTTTATATATTAAATATGATTTGAACAACTTGGTTCCCCCACAGTTCATTCAAGTAAAGCATTTAGGCATTCTGCCAAGCGGTATAGGAGAAAAGTTGTTGAAACTAATTGTTGACAACTTACGAGATACGACATTCGACACATGACACTCAAAACACGATACTCGAACGCCGGACATCCATATACCAGAATAGCTCACAAAATTAATCGTCCTTAACTCATGGTTAATTGTTGCACTCTCTTCAAACGACCCAACCACTTCTATAACGAAATTAATAACCGTAAAAAACTGCCGATTATGCCTTAAAAAAGGAAAATCAAAAACATCAGAACATTTAATTGAGCTTATAACGATACAAATACATACTCGAAGCATAACCTCTCCTTATATGACCCCTAAACCCCAAACAAAATACTGTAAAATCATTATTATTCGAGATACAAACATTTTTGAGGATTTCGTGGGTTTAACGATCCACGAGTTTAACACAAACAACTCGGGCAATGACTGACACAAAATCGGAAATCCACGAATTAACGTGTACGCAATTTCATGCCGACGAATATGAATGATTTTACGGTAGGTGTTATTGACTCCTGTTGTGCTGTATGACACGATGTGGTCCTGTTAAGCATGTGTAATTGTCGCATAAAACTGTGCAAGACAGCATTGCTCGAGAAATGAAGATAATGTTTCTTCGCTTAACTTCACTTGGGCCGTAGGTTGGACGACCGTTGGGGCTACACAGGTAACTTAGCAACCATTCTCAAGGCTGCGCTTATTCTCAACTCAGTCCATTCTTAGATGTTATTGTCCCATCGCTTCCTTGTCTGTCACGTCCTCCATCCATGTACTGTGCCTTGTAGAACTGTCTTGGCCACCCCTGATAATCGTGAACCATGCCCGTGTCACTTTAGTTTCCGTCTTTTGACAGTTGTCAGCAGATCTTTGCTAGGTCCGATGGCTTTCTTGACTCTCTGTTTCGAACTTAATTTGGTGTTTCTTTGTCACATTTCGTTATTTTATATACATAAAAAATTATCTCTTTCATCGAGCAGAGAAGACTGTTTAATGCGGAATCTTTTTCATTTTGTTTAAACAATCGAATGCCTGTATTCTTAATTGAACTACACCAAACTTGTATTGATTCATGATACCTACTTTGAGAAATTCACATTTTTAATAAACATCTCTAGACATTTTCGTTTTTGATAATAGGATTCTGATCGTGTATGATAAATCAGGGCTGCAAGGATATTAGAAATAATGTTACTGTTTATATCGTGTTTGGTTCCTTATCATGATGATTTATGTTCACTTTTATACAAATCACATTGCTACAACATATCAATTGCCTTCATGTTGACTAAGTCAAGATGGAAACGGCTTACAATTGTATAGACGATGACTCAATTATTCAGCAGTTTTAACTTATAGGTTGTCAAAATTAATAAACAAAACATATAAAACTGCATATAATCATGGTTGAAAAAACACAGTGTAATCCAGGATTGATGTTTTATTACAACGTTACATAATATTGTGTTTTACGATTATAATTGTAACGAATATTTAGCCATTGGAGATTACGTTTCCAACGCAATGCCTTAATTCCAAAAGTCTAAACTCATTATATAGAATGAGTTTCACGCCTAAAAATGGACATATATGAGCGATATTTAATTTTATTGACACTTCTTTTTTGGCTGGTAGTATGCCGTGAAAAGCTAAATTAATCCCATGCTTGCACACAATCCCTAATATTTTCCATGATGAACAAATCATATGTCGTGTTACACGATACTTAACCATCAATCAGTAAGACCAATTTCCGTTACAACGCTTTCTAAAGTGTTACAATGGAAATTACCGGATAAATGCTTCTGAAAATAAAATGTTTGGACAATTTCACGAGGAAATTACTTGAAATTGTAGACATCAGTCTCTTTTGCTTGGTGGTTAGCAAACACATTTTATGTCAAAACATGCCATCATGTAAATTGTGTCAGCTAAGTTTCTTAACAATACAGCGGTTTATTTAAAACATAATGAATTATGCGGATACATGATATCACATAACTTACATTGCTGACAGATGTCCAATGCCGACAAGTCGGTTGGTTAATAAGATGTAGAATTGTGCATTCAGAACTACTGAAGGAACTTTAGCAAACGAACAGCTTTTATAATTTAATTTGTTTAACCTAATCGAAGGGTTGTATACAATATCAGGTCAAGTAATGGGTGTTCACATGTTTATTTAACTTCTCATTTGATAACCTGTGCTTGTCATGCCAAATTGAGATTGAACTAAGCTCTACATTTTTTTAGCATGCGCACAGTTTCCCTAAGTATCTACGATCTAGATTTTGTTTTATAATTGATGATAACATTGGCGCAATACTTCGATTGATAAAATTAACATTTGTTGAAATTTTAGATGCATGTTTGTTTTGTTTCTTTTTTTAATGTGTTTAATATCGATTTTAAAACTAATTTTAAAACAAGTGGAACATAATGCTTAACTCCAACATTATATTTAACCAAGAAAAAACAATGATCAGATATTCTTTTCCAATCATTCGCATAAGATTAAGCTAGATTGTAAAACTAGGACTACTTGTGAAACTGGTAAAATGGTATTATTAGACAATTGAATAAAAAAAGACCAATACCTATTGCAAATTGAATAGAATCCACGTTTGTTTAAGTGCTCAAACACATGCGGCGATGAAAAAGATTATTGTCTATGTATTTGTAGTGTAAGTTTAACATCTAAATATTTGGTTTACATTATAGTGATTCGTCTAAAATAATATATATAAGTTAGGGATAATCACTTCTAAACAAAATTGCCAGTGAAAACGCGATATTCAATTGTTTAAGGGATGAATACTGTTTAAGAAAATAGTTTATTATTTAGTTAAGTGGATATTGTAAACTGCTGTTTTTGTCGCCTAATGCATTTTCATGATACTATTAATTGGCACGATCTGTATTTGTAACAGAGATAAAACCCAGAATTAGTTCCACACTTTAGAACCGTCATCACGCTGTGTAATTCTGAGAATTATTTTGTATCTCAAAACCATGACGACATGTTTATGTTTTATTTTTTATATGTGCATGCTAAAAAAATAACGTGTTGTTGTTCCGTTACGCAAATTGACATAAAATAATTGAATCCTATCCCGGATAATTTTGATCGTATTGACTGTTCCTTTTAAAATTGCGTTTTTCCTTGCATTTCTAAATCCAGTTTTCACAAATGCGTCGTTATATTGTCCATAATGAACACATCGTATGTCATGCGACACGAAATAAAGTCATCAATCTGACTGACACGTGAGTCAGCAAATAAACACAAGTATCTAAAATGTTGTAATGTAGGTATATCACTTAATCGTTTCCATTATATTCGTAGACGTAAAAACAATATTTATCAGCATCTCATTGGAACTACATTAGATAAATATCCATTAGGGAATTACAATAAATGTAAAATGCAATGAGGGATAACGTAATTTATTTCGCATCATGACACTAGACAAAAAACAGCGATTTTGTTTTTATTTTTCATTGAATATGTATTTATTAAAATACCACTAACATTTTCGTTCTTATTAAACATATACACAATCGTGTCCAAAATATATTGAATTCATTCCCCTAACAATAATGCGGAGACTACCAAATATGACTTCAAACAGATAAAATCCATTTACTAGACAGTATCCATCCCCCCCCCTCCCCCCAAAAAAACATCATATATATATATACTTAATCATAAACAATTTAATCAGAACGCACGTGGAAATGGTATAGTCCATATGAAAAATACAAATAAATAAGGTAAATTCTGAATTCATTCTAAACATATACTCCGGAGACTACATTATAGGACTAGACTAATCAATTTACTAGACGGGATTTATCCCAAAACATCATTACATCTCTCAAAACTCGTGAACAATATAATCAGAATGCATATGAAAATATGAAAATGATATCACGTAAGATCTAACAAACATCGTTTATCGTAAACATGTATTTTAGAGTGCAAAATTCATTTTGTATTTGTTGATCGCATGTATATTAGGGTTTAATTTCAAAATATACACCACACACATTTTAGTTTGCCTTATGTTGGAATGCATTGCTTATTGTATAAACTTAGGTCAATATCTAAGATCACATACAAATAGCCTTTTTAATTTACTCAGTTCATTACCTCGTATTACCGACTTCCCCGGGTCATCAAATAAAAATAGCTATTATATTAAAAGGCAAATGGAGTAACGGAGCAACTCAGTGTTTAGTAAAGTGGCAGATGAATACATAGGTGCATACATTTGAAGATACCATGTGGACGCATTACAACGCTGTAAACGATGCAACGTATAGCGATTGAAGGAACTATGCTAAAACTCTTTATTATACCTCACTATATTCACAATGCTAAACACCCATAGGCCATCGTGACAAAGAAATACTGTAAGACCCAGCGGGAAAAAAAATACTGTCCAAAAAATACTGTCGTCCGCTACCTTAGCAATCACGTGCGGAATGGTAAAAAAATATACTGTCCCATTCGCGCATGCATTTTGTTTATGTTTATAGATAATTATGACGTCACATTGATTGCCCGCGCACTGTTTATGAATGAAGTCGACGTCATTTGATTTTGATTTTTGTGGTGACGTCACGTTTTCGCGGAAAAGTAAAAGAAGTTAGGTTAATATAGTTCTTATTTATAACCTTTAAGTCGCGGATGACTTATAAATAAAATAGTGTCAGAATCGAAATAATCGACGTGTAAGCGTTGGTTATGGTGGTAAGTCATTCCAAAAGCAATAAACGATGTTGATATATTTTAGCTTTCTTCAAAAAGTGAACAATGTTGAATAATTTATATTAAAAGAGTTGCATAAACAATGATACATAACCATGTTGAATATGTCGCAGATTATGTTTGCTTTCCTAGCAGTGTGTACACTTCAACATTGCTGTGCTGATGTAGAAGTGCTCTTTGAGATTTACCGACTTGTTATTGCAATGGCTTCCGGTTGCCGCACTTTCCTGAGTGGTCCGCGAGTTTTCATAGATAGACGGTTCCTGTGCACGCGTAGTTTTGATCGCCGAACATTCCATGTGTTCTTCTTCTAGTGACATGACGTTATTGCTTGCATTTTGACTTCCGGCGTTCTTTAGTTTGTCGCGATGTTTAGCGTATCGTATAGAGAATGCAGTTCGTTTGTGTCGCGAAATGCAAGCATATTTACCAGATTTCATGAAGGTCATGATAAACATTGGCCTTATTAATTTGCTAAACGGGGAAATGTGTATACTGTCAAGCACTCTCTTTATGTTAATCAGAGAAAATATCAATGCTGTATATCCTTGAAATAATACAAACACCAGACAGCTAAGAAATTCTCTGGGATTTTAGGGATAGTTGAATTTTGACCATCGTAAAGAAAATAACAAATAGTATGTGTAAACTTCAAGACTGCTTTATTTGGATATTATTGTAAAACTGTATGCGAAATCATTATAATTAAGTACAATCAAAAAGGTACAATAAAAATAAAAATAAAATATAGTGTTGTGTTATAAGTTTAACCAAAGTTGCGAGTAAATGAAATACAGACCGAGCATTAATTCAACAAGAACAATTGAAACCCTAGATACACTTTATTATTATATTATTAGTATATATTGTAAATTGTCGTTTTGCTGTTTGTTTATGCTGCTGATTTTCGCAAGTTCCGTATGCATATCATTGAACTTCACTCCGTATATTTTATTTTAGATACTCATTTCATCTTTTATTTCCCCATCGTTTCGTGTTGTTGTATCAATGTTGTTCTGAAGCTCATTACGGACCTCTATAATAGGTTACGTCATCATGTAACACCATCACGTCAATCTTATATCCCCGTACCCTTAATATCCTCCACTTCAGATGAATCACTTATATTCCCATCTAAACTGTTATCGCGTCTCGATTGCCGCCCATTTGCAATCACTGAAGTCAATTCACTCTGTTTTCCACTGCGTTCAATTTCACTAGAAGATTGGGGTTCATTTAGCCGGGGTTTTCATTATAAGCGCTGTGTTTCCTCATTTACTTATTGCCAATTGGGAGCCACTGGTTATCAATATTTGCTCACCAAAGTTATGCATGTTTTGTGGACAATCCTCTGTAAAAAGTACATGCATCTTCAGTTTCTACAAATATTGATTGTACAACCATCATTCGCACAATTGCGAAGATGAAATCATCAATTTTAAAACAAAATCTAGATCGGAGATAGGTAAATTTATATGAACATTGTCTTAGAGATCGAAATGCAGAATGACCGACTGAATATCATAGAGGTCAAATATCCCAATATAATAACCGCGGACAACCTTTTTATATGAAGAGATTAATCGTTTTTAATTTGCCCCTCTGATATAATATATATTCAATGCAAAAACATAATGAAAACTTTAAACGGTGTAATGCACAACTGTCCCCGGTAGGAAATGTTTACAAAGATCAATTCTGGTTAAAGTATATAACTAGCTTCACATATGTCTCTGTTATTAAAAACATGCTTTCAACTATGTAAATTGCATAACATGTGAAAGAACACATTCTCATGGCAAATAGGAATGTTTATGTTTGTGCCATGTCTGTTATTATCATGTAATGTGAAAGAAATAAAGATAAGGCGTATGTGTGCGTGTTTTTGTGTGTGCGTGTGTGTGGTAGCAGCTATTGCACACCTACTCACAAAATGTGGAGTTTTTTGTCAAAACTTAATTTGGCATGACAAGCAAAGGTTATGAAATGACAAGTCAAATAATGTTTTTTACACTCGTCACTTGTAACATTGAAAACCTTATACTTATTTAAAGCATTCGACTAAATTACAAAAATCTAACTTTTAAAAAGGCTCATTTGCTGTCATGCATTCTGTAGTTCTGAATGCATAATTGGATAACGTATGAAAAATCTGTCAACAAAGCCAATTATTTGTATCATATATCATTATTATTCATTATGTTTTTAATAAACCTCTGCCTTGTTTAGAAACGTAAAGGGCAGATTGTTTCGTAGTGGCGACGGCATGTGTTGAAATAATTATTTTGGCTAAAAACCAAGCAACAGAGACTGATGCCAACGATTTTAAGTAATTTCTTCGTGAATTGTATACACATTTTATTTTCAGCTAAATGTATCCGGTAATGTCGATTAGCACACTATAGAAAGCGTTGTAGCGGAAATTGGTCTAACCGATTGATAACTAAATATAGTGTAACCTGACATATGCTGGGTTTATTATAAAACATATAAGGGAGTATTTTCACGAATGGATTGAATTACTTGTTCACGAACATAACAACTGTCAAGAAGGTGTTAATAAAAATATAATGATGTTTTGCAATAGACCTTGTCCCCGCGATAATTGCGATTTGTTCACGGATGCAAGAATATTAATATCTGAAAAAAGAAACATCGTAAACGGTGCTATTGTCTCATGAGCAGAGACATTTGACGTTATGTTTATCTCACAGTTTGTTGAACCAGTTTCACAAAGGTGGCGAAGCAGCATCATGTGTGTATATATGAGCCTCGATCTGGGAAAATGCATGTGCGTTAAGTGTCGTCCCAGATAAGCACGTGAAGTCTGCACCGATTAATCAGAGACTACAATGTCCACATTAACTTGATTTTCGCTCAGAAAATACTTCTTTAAACAAAAACTACCATAAACACTGAAAGTGTCGTCCGTGTACGGACTTAACAGTCTCATCAGGGACGACATGTATAAAGCCACGTTTTTCTAGAGCGAGACCCATATTTGAATATCACATTTATTTATTTTTCAATAGGCAGTCTAGTTAAGGGAAAAGTAAAACCGATGTATCAGCTAGGGATCCAGCCCCATCGAAACCCTTTGTGTTAATAAAACAAAGTGTCATATAACTCAGGCGATAAAACACGTGTGTTAACTGATTTTGTGATGGCTGCATCTTACAAACACATAAAGGGAAAATACAGCTGCTATATTTGGAGAGTAAACCCGTATTATACAACGTTGTCCTGTATTTATGGCATGGGACCAATTGCAAAACAGAAAGATACAAAATAATATTGCACTGGACAAGAAACACACGTACATAAATAACGCGCAAACATGACAAAACTTGTGTCATTCTCTTGGAACGATCGATGCAAAAGTTCTTGGCAAACCGGTTAATTTTAATGAAAGTGAGATGAGCTACTGCTAGCACAAACAATCTTAGAAAGTCGCGTCTTTTCCGAAATGAAATACAAATATTTGATATACCTCTGTGTTGACTTTTTCTACAATGTCATCCATGTAATTGACGTTATACATGTTATTGAAATACTTCTTGACAATGCATCCTTAGAATGCCGCGTTTCTTCCTTCATCGCATCTATATTATGGCACATCCTGTCAAACATGGACCAGCTAGTACATATAAACTGTGTGAATGCGTTGAGACGGATGCTTAACATTGCAATTCAACAGTTTGTAAGTATAATTAAATAATGCACGTTGGGGTTATTATTTTTTATTGCATCAATACAATTCTACTGATACAATTATTTTAGTTAACCTGATTCAACTCAATTAAAAACAGAATAACCAATAACAGTACAAAAAGTCATTTTTCTTCAAGAATTGCACTCTGAAAATTAAAAAAACTATTGATGCACGTTCTCACAAACGGATGATAATTATAAAAAAAACCTGTGAAGACGTTGACATTACAGCTTTGGTATTTAAAAAAGAAAAAAAAGAAAATTATATACTTTGTCCATAAGCTCTCATGAATTGAATCTCTGGTGTAAAAAATGTGTATTAGGATCTCAGAACAGGAATCGAAAACAAAATATAATCACAAAAATATAAGTTATTCATCTAAATCAAATTGAGAATGATTAAAGAAAATCAAAGTGAGCATACTAATCGAACGCGTTAATCATATTGTGTCGTTTTCCTGTAGACATTTTTAGAAAATAATTGAGACGCCTAATGGCAAACCATTACTAGAATGTCGTGTGTCATCTACAAACGCATCAAAATCCTTTTAAACCGTCGATCACTACTAGGAAAATTGCAAATTTTATATTTATTGTTAGACCAAACAAGCCTTGGAAGTTGGGTTTATCCAGAATGGCATGAAGATAATTACAAACAAAATATTTACAAACGGCAGTTTGAAAGTCGCTTTTCTGTCACACTACAATAGTGACAGCTTTAACCACCTAGCAAATGCACGACACCAAATTGTCTAGATTTTGCTCCAGCAACTGTACTGATGTCCGGGGTAATGCTGTAGAAATTCACATGTATACAATAATAACGCTTTTGCAATATAAAGAAGTAAAACTCCAAGAGATGCAGCAGCATTGCATTTCTATCATACACACATTCATGGTCCTTTATTTATGGCAAGGAACCAGTTGCCAAAACGGTACAGTACGGTACAAAACGAAACAACATATACACAAAGTAGAATAAAGCTTGGGTCACCGCCTTGGAACGGTCAATGCTAAGCACATTAACTGAAAATGCTACAGTGAAATAATAAATTCATATGACATAATACTTCTCAAAAATACTTTGAGTTATTTACAGTATAGAGGTTCATGAAATTTTGTTATATGGTGGCCATCGATGACAATTTCATCGAGGCGGCAAAATGTTTAAAATTAAATGCAGTTAAATACATGCAACTAAATGTTTATGTAAATATTCACCCTTTTTTATAACTGGTGCACTCATTTAATTTTGATTTCGGCTAAAACTGTGCGTACCAAACTAAGAGCGAGTATACACGACTTCAATGTCAACATTTTAATCTAGCAATCATAACCACACATATTAATATGAATACATGTAAATAATATAACCAAACATATTAATAAGATCATGAATCTAATACTGTCTATTTCATTGAAATTATAACGAGCAAGTTAACACAGATACCAATACATTTAGTTTAGTCATATGTGTTGCTTATACTAATATTTCGCTTATTTCTTTTTACTAATTGTTCTGAACTTTTATTTCAGGTTTTGATTCATCAACTTTTTACCTGGTTTAAAATAGTAATCATTTCGTATAAACTCGCTTTTAAGAAAACATGCGTTGCATAATATTTATAATTACTACACACATTATGAACCTTGTTCTGGGAAAACTGGACTATTCTTGGCCTTGCCATTTTATAGAATGAAATTCAATTGAAAGTTGTTTGGTTATATAACACCATATTGTTAATGTGACTAAAGTTGTGTTGGCAGTTTTCAACCTAGAAGCGTGCTTGAACGGGTTTTTTTGTATTATGTCACACATTACATATTTAACCTTTTAGCCACGTGGTTGCATAGAGGATTTTTATGTTTCCACTTTACATATCGTTTTCGCTCTGTTGTCATTTATATGCAGCTGACCGGAATGATTTCACCCAATTGATCATTTTAGAAAGACTTTGTGTCAATGTGCTTAGCGGTTTAGGAAGAGAGTCGTTGAAACTAAGTGTTGACGACATAAGAGAGACGACATTCAACAAATGGCACTTCAAACACGACAGTTTAACACCAATGAGCTTTCTACGACACAAGCTTACCATGAGAACCACCTGGTCAGGTGAGTTATCAAAGATATGATGAATATAAATACATCAGATCATAATTAGGTTGTTAACAATACAAATAAATGAACACATGCTATGTAACCATGGAAAAACACTTCTTTGAAGTCCATATTACGCCAAGTTTAAAACAAAACAACAATACTACGAAAAATATCTAATATATATTGAGAAGGCCTAGTCTAACCTTTTCAGTGCGGGAACCGAATTTTGAAGGCCTTTGCAAACAGTTTGGATCCAGATGAGACGCCACAGAACGTGGCGTCTCATCAGGATCCAAACTGTTTGCTCTTCTGATAGTGGTCTTAGAAACAAAATCGAAGAAAATGCTTATTTTAGAAATTCAGCAGACGACATTTTAGCAGACGACAATTTTCCCAGCATGCAAAGGGTTAAACCTTATTTGACCACTGCTCACCACACTAAATACTAAAAAATCATAATCGTTCGAGGGACATACATTTTCGTTGATTGTGTGGGCTGAACGATCCACAAAATTAACACAAAAAATCGGCAAATGAATGACGAAAAATCCTCATTTTTTTCAAAATTGGAAATTACGAATTTACGTGTACGCAATTGCATGCCGACGAATATAAATGATTTTACAGTAGGTGGTATTTACGGTGGCATAGAGGGGACAAACACTTCTTTTTAAAAAAGCACTCGTCTATTTTCTACCTCGTTCCCACGACATACTAACTAAAAGTAACGTTTTACAGAGTTAACTATGTCGTAGGAACGACGTACAAAGAAGAGGGAACGAGAAAGAAAAAAGAGGACTGCAAAACCTAATAAAAGAGGAGTGCAACGAAAAAGGAGCGGTGCAGTAAATAAAGGAGGGGTTCATGATGATCATGAGTAAAAGTTAAATTTATGTAACACACAATTTGATTGGCTGACTAACTCGTGGGAACGAGTTAAGTCGTTCCCTCGATGTAGCTAAAATGTTCTCCTGTTTTGTTTAATGCAAACCTCCTTTATTTACTGCACCGTTGTTATTGTATTGCACTGCTCTTTTGTTTAGTTTTGCAATCCTATTATTTATCTCGTTCCATCGACTTATTTAGTCGTTCCCACGACACAGCTAACTCGTTCCCATGAACGAGTTAGTAAGTCGTTCCCTCTAGATAGAAAAAAACAGGAATATGATTGAAAAGAAAAAGGAGTTAATGTAACCTCTATGCCACTGTAGGTATTGACTATTGCTGTGCAGCATGACACAAGGTGGTCCTGTTAAGCTTGTGTTACTAAATATTCGTACAGACACATTGTAAGTGAGTATTGCTCGTGAAATGATGATAATGTATGGATATGAGCCTCGTTCTGTGAAAAGGGGTTTAATGCATGTGCGTAAAGTTTTGTCCCAGATTAGCCTGTGCATTGCGCACAGGCTAACCAGGGACAACACTCTTCGCTTTCACGATATTTTTTGTTTCAAATAAATGTCCTCTTAGCGAAAAAACCAGTTTAGGCGGAAAGTGTCGTCCCTGATTAACCTGTGCGGACTGCACATGCTTATCTGGGACGACACTTTTCGCACATTCATAAAACCCCTTTTCACAGAGCACGGTACATATGTTTGAATTGATGTTTCGTTGTCACATTTGATGATAACATATTCAAATTAAACCTTTATCTCCTTTCAGCGTACAGAGAAGAATGTTTAATGCGGTATCTTTGATATGTTGTTACAACTATCGCAGGATTGTATTATTAATCGGACTACGCGAACTTGTATTGATACATGACACATGGGATTTCGTAGTGAACATCAACTTACATGCTTTCTGGATCGGTTAGCTTAACACAGAAACCAGTCGAAATTATAAGAAAGTTTTTTTTTCAATATTTTCATAAAATAATTTACCATGACGTATAAATGTCGTTGCGAAATCCAAATAACATTCCGAGATGGTTTACTGATCAGATTTAGACCTAAGGGAGGTAATTGTAATGTAAGAGTTAAAGAAACGTAAATTATCTTATTAGACAACGAAACCTTTCTCCACACCATCATATCCTGACCTGGAGCTTACCTCGAATACTTGCGAGATTGAATGCATAACGTTTAAAGAAAATGTGGTGTGTTCTGAGAAAACTGGCCAAAATGCTTGTGCGTAAAGTGTCATCCCAGATTAGCCTTTGCAGTCCGCACAGGCCAATCAGGGACGACATTTTCCGCCTCAACTAGATTTTCGCTAAGAAGATACATCATTTAAACGAAAAATTCCATAAAAGCGGAAATTGTCGTTCCTGATTAGCCTGTGCGGACTGCACAGGNACTTGTATTGCACAGGCTAATCCGGGACGACACTTTCCGCCTAAACTAGATTTTCGCTAAGAAGAGACATCATTTAAACGAAAAATTACATAAAAGCGGAAATTGTCGTCCCTGATTAGCCTGTGCGGACTACACAGGCTAATCTGGGATGACAATTTACGCACAAGCATTTTGCCCAGTTTTCTCAGAACACGCCACATATGCACACTATTTGTGCTAGAATGCCTTTTTTATACAAAACCCAATTTTTAAAACATTTGTTTGTCAATATCAAAATATATATAGTGTGTTTTTTTTCGTTAGTATGTCATGATAGGATAACTAATATAACAGCTATTATTACATGCTTTTATATGTATTTGAGCACAGAATGAAAAATGAAGTCAATTGTTAAATATAAGAAAACAGCCACTAAGTATAAACGCTCTTGCTAATGTAAGGGGACACGTGCACAAATCTATTGATTTGGAGAGTTGAGCACGGAAACTGTAGTATCTACTCAACCTTTCTTTCATGATATACGATAGCTTCAAAACATTCGGTAAGCATCGTTGCAAAACGTAATGCTGCATTCATATATGTTTCAATCGGACCAATCATTTATTCATTTGTGTCTACTTGCGATAAAATTTTCCATCATTTCATTGGTTGTTGATATCGGTTGAAAAAAGTCAACCTGGGTTAGAGAACTATGCTCTCTATATTTTAAGGATTATAAGTTGCATAGCTTTTATATATCATATGATCTTTACGAAAACATGACCATGATTTTTGGGTTCAGTGTGACAAATATCAAGGTGATTTTAATTATATTTCTACAACGACAAACTTCCTTTCGACTGTCTGACTGACCAAGTATATACACTATTATTTTTTTATGAATTAATCGTATGTTTGATTGAATTAGACGGACATGCAAAATTTTATTTATTTAAAACGAATGGAGTATTCAGATATTGATCTAATACTTAATTGCAACTTGTTTACGTATAATTCTTTTTCGATGAACCAATCACATCCAATATGCATGGTCAAGAGGATACATGTATATATATTTGACAATTGTGGACTAACAACATACTATTTATTGACAGCGATCTGGTGTACACCACACGGCTTGCATAATTCCCACAAAGACCTTCACGCGTACACTGTTGTGTCTCAAAGAAACGTCATCATTTTCGGAGAAATTGCATGATGAATTTATATGATGTGTAATACATAGTAGTAACAGTTTTTGCGGACAGACACACAGACCGACGGATGATGAGGGATATGTTTTTACGGACAGAAATCCTATATATGAACATTTATATCATGTTTCATGATAATATCATATGTATTTTTCAAATTGAAAAAATATTTCAGTATTTATTATCCTGGAAGTATGTTATTTTAATCGAAGGACAATAATTTGAACATAATTATTATGTAAAGTTTCAAAAAATGGCATGCACAATATAGTTGAGAACATAATAATGTTTATACTATTTTAAAAATAGACAATAACTCATTTAAATCCGAATGGAGAAACCTTGACAATATGCGCTGAGGCACTTGGAGATATTACTCCCGACACTTGATAACTTTTGAGAGGTACAATTACAACACACGTCAATCAGCAGATGTACAAACTACAAACATTCACGGCAAATTATCACAATATTAAACAATATCACAAAATGTACAATACAGTTCCTATTTAGTGGGGCTATTATACAAGTACTCGTTAATCATTAACGCGATGTTATATAGTGTATATAATTGCATGTGTGAAATATAGCGAACTTCAAATCACACACATTTTATTATAAAACTGCGTGTTTAGTTCGTGTTTAATATCATGCACAGGAAAACTGTTAATATATCATGGTTACCGACTTATAAGACGATGCACACGCTGCACGTGCCAGTTAGCAGCTTTGCTAAACAAAAAAATGTTCTTATTAAAAATGTTCTCATTAACAATACGCAACGACTCATTATAGTAATGTAACGCCCCTTCATAGTCTCCTTCTATTTCATAGCAATGACCAAGCAAGTTCAATGCAGTCTCATCGTGATAAATGTTTATTTAATTGTTAGGATTACATATATAAGACTCGAGTTCTCCCATCGCTTTTAGTTGTTTGTCACGTTCACCGAGTCCTCCATACGTCAGGTACTGAAGATAGTGTAGAAAAGGACGAGCATCTACCTCAGCGCAGTCCAGCCATCGTTGCCTTATGCCATTTCTCATCTGTGCAAGTTCATGTTCACCTATGTGGCGGTTCATTTCAAACCACAGTATGTATGGAGCGCATGACAATTCTTGCCTTACAAACTTGACACAAAATGCGAATGGTGGTTCACTAAATCCAATGTCACAGTTATCTGATATCATGTTAGCAAAAACCTGGAGATCACGGTCATAATGTTTTCTTGATCCACAAACAGCCTTGACCCTGGCGTGATACCTCCTTTCTACGTCTTCCAGGACTGTAAGTGCCGCATGAAGATGTCTACAAGTGTAAAGCACAGAAGCCAACTTCAAGCGACTGGAAGCTACATCTGTGTTTAAAGAATATTTGAAACGCATTATATTGTCGCTGCAGACAGGGTTTTGTAGTCGCAAACATTTCGATGATTGCAGTGAGATGTGTAATGCGTACAGGTGTTTCATAAGCTCTAAAGAAACATTTTTGAATTTGACATTCTTGGAGTATTCAAACACAGTGAGTAATATATGTAGTATATCTTGCTCGAAGGTTGTGTTCGAACTAAGTATCTTATCTTGTACAGATTGTAATCGAAAACGAAATCTCTCGAAGCACTCAAATTTGAGCAATAAATGTATACTGTGACGTAAGCGTATACGTCCTAGTTCTCCTACTCCAGCTGGTCCGAATTGCTGTATACCACACGATCGTAACCGACATCCTAAATAATCGATATCTATATGAAATAAATCTCGTAAATTGTTTGTTATCATGGAGTCTATGTAATTTAAAAAGCGTCTCTGCTTCACCTTAGAGAGTTTCCCATCGAACAAGTTCGTTCCTTCTATGATATAATGTGGGAGCCTTCCCAATCGCAGCACTTTCTTTAAGAAATGCAAACAAAGACCAAGTAGAAACATAAGGTTATGTTCCAACCACAGAGAAGGATGTGTTCTTTCGATTGTGTAAAACATGATAGTTTTACAATGAAAGCTTGTTATAGAATCTCCCACAATTTTAGCAAATAATGATTGTTTTATTAATTTTAAAACAATATAACATTTTATTTGTGTCATATTAAAGCTAAACATCAACATTCGTTCTATAAGATTCGGTGACAGTCGCCATTCTTCGCGCTTGTAATCACTGTCTGGATGACCAGAAGGTACCAGGAAACATGGTGTTATCTGGGCGGCCTCAAGTAGCTGGACAGGCGGCCAGTGTCTACCTCTACATCTTTCTATCCAATGTTGTATTTCAGGAAGATAATGGCAAACATGAAATCCTTGTACAACGTCCCAGTTAGGTACCCAGCTCACAGAGGGTCCATTTGTAATTAGATCTCCTAGAAGTCTAATGTTATGCACAATGTGCTGTTTCCATCGTTCAGAGCTCAAAATTACTTTTTTAGAATCTTTCCATACAAAGACAAACCTATCCTGCAACAAACGAGTCACTGGTTCAGGTGTGTATTCACTAATTACCTGTAGCATATACTGTTGAGGAGGATTGAAGTCGTCATGAAGCATAAGAAGGTTACCCATCCCAGCCTCCCAGTCTCCCCAAACTGCCATGATATTTTCATTGTTGGAACTCATAAGTAAATCAATATCAGATTCGAGGCCGGGAGTGGTGGTCCCTTCCGATTGGCTCCCGAAATGAAACCACTCCCTGTTAATGCTTATTAGTTTACATGCGATCGTTTCCATACGTTCCCTCCATAAAAATGTTTTCCTCCGCTCCATTACAGTATACTTTCCAGCCCCAATGTCATCAAGCGCTTCTGCCATCAGAACAGATTCTGTGAAGTGATCTGGAATCTAGATACACAAATATAAGTTCACTTTTGATAAGTGTTGTTCACTTTTTTTACGATTATCATGTTGGTATATATACATTCTGTATTGTTATATAATGCAGCTGATATACATGTTCATTTCATTCAATTAGATTCAATTGAAAGGACATATTCCTATGTATTTTCTAGTAGAACCTATTTGATAGTTTTGTATCCTATTGTATTACAGGTATTTGTATTAAACAGTTTACAGCCTTACACATAAAATAATTACCGTCTGTACACATGCAAACAAGAACTGTTAAATAAAAAAAACACACTTATACACAGGTAATTCAGACATGATATATATATTAAATGGGTTCAAGCCTGTTCTTCAATTTTAAATTTCGATTTGTTTGCTTAAAATATCTTTAGTTTTGTTTCAGGTGAAGAACGTGGATTGTTTTTTTCAAAATTTTAAACACACACCATTCTTCAGTATGTCTATCTTGTCCGTCGTGTTAGTCATATATGGCTTTAGAAACATTTTGTTTGTTTATCAGTTGGTCAGTGAGCTTCTCGTTCTGTCCGTTCGGTTGGCCCATCTGTCTGAGATTGTTTTTATGTATGTATAATGTTTGTTTTACAGTACAAATCAAAACAAACGTTAGTAGTATACCTGCATGTTTCATTCAAGACTGCGATCCCTATGGTACAAGACCGCTTTAATGTAGTCAACTCAATGCACGATCTTCCGACTCGAATAGTATCCACCTATTTGAAAACATTTATCTTGATGAATCACAATAATATAGTAGACACTAGTGTGTACAATACACAATGCGGATACAAATGCACTAGCGAGTTGTATACACATTTAAATAAAATTACATATTCGATTTAATCTACGTTTCAATCCTGCTCTGTGTCTGTAAAAAAACATTGTATCATATTTATTTCATTCCGACTGTGCTAAACTAACAAGTTTACATTAAATATGTCAAAGAATGGATAACTCCAAACAAACAAGTGTTCAAGTGCTCCGCTTGTGTATCAATAACGTAACTTCAAATATGAATCTTCGATATATTTTAATTTAGTTGTTGAAAAATAACTGACTGATAAGCATGTTTTATAAAAGACATTAGCAACGGTTTGGTGTTCCGCTGAGATAGAAGTATGCATTGAAAAAGTATCAAAACGACGAACCGTTGACTTATAATAGTTATAACTATTGTCCTTTTTACTTCAGATTTAATATCAGAATCCAATGATGGCAATTAACTTTTGTTATTTTAACAGCAATACTATACGAGTTATTCATGAGCTAAACTTTGAATTTTTAGTGAAAAGTACATGTCTGCCTTTTACTTTAACTTTTGTTTAAATACTTAAAAATCATTTAAAAAGTAATATACAATAGTATAAAATAAACTCTAATAGTCCCGGCGATGTTCTCAATATTGCCTTAACATATTTATATCCTAATTACATGTTGTAAATAAAGTATAAATTTAAGATAAAACATGTGTAACCTAAAAATATGTTGCGTTAAGAAAAACTTTAATATTTACGGTGATGTTATCTTTATTGCATAGACTGATTGATTTGGTTATTACATTTTCTAATACAGTCTAAATTTAAGATCAAACATTAGCAACACAAACCAAAGTAACTTTATCGTAAATTATTACTGATTACTGATTTAAGCAAGATAATGATGGTCAATAAATAAATGTGATAGAATATAGACTATGTGTGAAAAGTAAATATACGCATAAAGTCTAAAATAATTAGTTGGTATACCTGGCAGGTTAATCGTGTGTCTCAATCACCAAATGACTGATTAAAATATTGTTTAAAACACGAATACTTATTGTTAATATAACATCTAGTTCGTGTTTTTTAATATTAATTGTATATATTGAAAAGGCTTAATAGTTATCTGCATATAAAACAGATATTTACAGTCATTGTTGATCAACAGACGACCTGGTTTATCACGTGACTAAGATCTTGGGTGCAACGACGATAATTTGCGAAACAACATGAACCTATGTTTCTTGATAAATCTTTCATGAACGGTAAGTGTTACAGGGATTTCGATTGACCCGGTTAATTGTCGCGAATTATTACTGTTACGCACATGGATATATATTCCAGTGTTCAAAATTAATTATATACAAATTTATATTATTTTCAATTGTATATGATTTCACGAGCGATTATTGAAAAGTCTCAGTTTGCATCTCACCGTCACCATGTTCTAATGCAACACATTGAATAATATTAAATTTTAACTTGAAAAGGTCAAATGCCTGATAGTATAAATAATGAAATTACAAGTCCTATTTCCACAAAAGATCACGAATTGCTTAATAAATATTTTATAATGAAATAAGAGTAATACTAAATAACATCTACTGACCTATTCGTTCCGATTTTTAAAGTCATTTCTAATGTTTATAATCATTGTTGTGCAAACAATGGGCGTTATCAGGTCACGAGACCGATAAAGCGGCGTACAAGGTACAAACAAACGACCCGGCGATGCAAAGGGTGATATAAGTTTCGTCACACAGATAAATATGTAGTATACACACTTATCTTGGATATGATAAAAGCTGAAATGTAAATAAATTATTACACAGTTTAATGGTTTGGGTTTTGAATATAATGTTGAGTAATGTATTACAGTGTATTTTTAATTGGAGTGCAGATATAATCAATACATAACTTAAGAACCTTATTTAATTCAACCAACGTCAACGGTTCTTTAAGTTTGCATAGATGTATGTGTGTGTGTGTGTGTGCGTGCGTGCGTGCGTGTGTGTTTCTAAGTTGTGTAAGGCCCTTACGAGTCTGAAGCTGCATATTGTGAGGACCCGGCGTTTGTCCCAGCACACCTTTCTGTTACTTACTTCTACTAGATTACTTACTAGACTCATGAAAGTTTGGAACATTTTGCGAATTATATCTGATATCTCTTCCTATTTTATATTTAATGAAAAATATTCCATTTGCTGAGGTATCGTGCTGTGGAAGGAAGCCGGAGTACACTGAGGACAACCCACAGGCTGGAGCGGGGACTGACGATCCACGGTGTTCTAGCCTCGATGAAGTAAGAACGCCGTACATCTGAGTTGAAATTGAACCAAAGTAATCTCTGTATAGTCGCCACCTTTGGCGTTCTAATCTTTTGGACGCCGTCTTCAAGCGGTAAAACGATGACCCAACAGCGGCCTTGCAGATTCTTTCGCCTACTTTGTGGCCGACAAAGCGCATTACGAACTCCAGTCCGATGCGACGGGGGTATAAGATGCATTTGCCTCCGGAACCAAAATGTATAAAAGATCAAGACCGAGGGTCTCGCGAAATTATATGCGGAAAAGTGCTATAAGTTCCCTTTCTTTGGAAAATCTTACCCTGGTCGTATTTTCGACACAAATGTAATGTTCCCGCCTAAGATAAGTCACAATTACAGGCCGAAGAATTGTGGATAATTTCCTAATTATTAGGTTTGAAGACATCCTAGAAGCATTAGGACACCCAGGGCCAACCTTTCTGAATTAGTACAGTAGAGATAATTCGAGGATTGCGGGTTCGAGTCCGCACAGGCTAATCAGGGACGACGCTTTCCGCTTTTATGATATTTCCCTTTTAAGAAAGTCTTATCTTAGCACAAATCCAGTTTAGGCTGAAAGTGTCGTCTATGATAAGCCTGTGCGGACTGCATAGGCTAATCTGGGAAGACACTTTACGCACATGAATTAAACCCCCCTTTCCACAGAGCGCCGCGCATTTAATTCTTCATAATTGTTTCACTATGTGTTAGTTTTCTCATACTTTCGTTGCTGCCAATGCCTGTCATTCGGATTTTTGTCAAGACAGATAATGTAAAAACAACTTTTTAACATGTAGCACGAACAATTGTTGGTATATTTTTTAATTACATACTGTTTTGGCAATTGTTAGCGACGAAATAAGAATTATCTCATTCGTGTATGTTAACTATATGTATTAAACCAATCATCGGATACGTAAGTCTAAAGATCGCTTGATAGAAAGTAGTTCTTCTAATAAACATTCAAAATATGGCTGAACATAGGGAGAATGACACATGACGTCAAAATTGAGATATCAGCCATCGTAGATATAAGATTTGCTTATGACAGCATGATTATGTTATTATTTGCCTACACAAGACTGAAGAAGTGTCACCACCATATGACATTTGTGTCATGAGGTCGTTTTAATGCAGTTCGGGAATATTTTAGGAAGTATCTTTTGTACCAAATTGACGCATCTGCACTACATTTAGATTTTTATATATATTTATCCAGAATACGCTCGTGCTTCGTGATATGCGTCAGTATTGTATGTCAATTCCAGGATATATGATATAAGTCAATGTATTTCAGAACATTGCCGTTATGTAATGCATGATCGCTGTACACGTTCATTTCACTTTGAAATATTTCCTTTGTTTAAGACATTTATTCATTTGTTGTTAAATAACTGGTTGCAAGTGTGTATTTTTTTTTTAAATCCCAGTTAATGGAATACATCTTTTGATAAACAATGGCAATGAACGTTAAGGACGTGTATTCCAGGAAAACAAATTGTTGTTTAAGAAATTGACTTTATAATGCCCAAAACTAATCGTAAGCGCAAGACATAATTAGATTTTAAGCAAAAAAATGGATATACAGCAGAGGTATCAGATGTCACAGAGATCGGAAATCGGAGGATAAACTCAAACGAATAGGGCCTATTTGACAATATAAATGAATTAAAATTTTCACCAATTTAGCTTCAAATACAAAAAAAATAATACTATCTACAATCAAAATGTTTTTGTTTAACAGAAACAATCATTATAATCTAAAGAATTGTCATTGCATGGAAACATATGTTCTAACAACGAGGCTAAAGACCTGAGAACCGATGGACGTCTTAGCAGCTTTTGAGAAGTTTCCGAAATTATATAAGAACAAATTTAAAATCTTTGGAAATAAACGTTTGGAGCACTATTTTAGGCGAGTTGGAGGTGGGCGTAATGTAAACATTGCAAGTCTTCAATATATCAATATAAGGAATCCGCCACACACCCTTGCGGCTCATGTTTTCAACAGACTTGTGCCGTTTTGAAATTATGAAGTTATTTCATTAGAACAATTGCTCTTTGCAGTTTCATGGTGGTTGGCTACAAGGTTTCACAACCACCATCTAGTAGAAAAACAACGCCCCATGGCGGCCATGTTTTTGTTAATGACAGAAAAAAATGTTCTGAGCAAGTTTTTTGAAGATCGGAAAAAAAGGAATTGTATGTATTAACAAGCTGTTTCCTTAATTAAACCAAGACACCTAACATGTAATATAACACCTGATCCAGTTTCAAATTCGGCTGAACTAGTATTGTTACAAATGTTTCAACAACGTTTTATGAAGAATGCAAAATTAACATGGCCTTACGAGTGTTCACAATGTTAATGTGTAATGCGTTATTTAAATATGTCAGCACTCAAAGAGTAATTTCTATATTACTCCATAAGAACAATCCTAGATTTTGTTGTAACACTGGTAAATCATCAAAACTTGTGATAGACCCAATGTCAGTTTTAGAGAATCTGTAAATAAAATTACTTAAAGGGTCCTTTTCACAAATTGTGGCATGTATTGAAGTTTGTAATTAAATGATATAACGTGATACATGTAAACATTAAAAAATAAATAGTTCCAGTTAAAAAAAAAGGTAATTCTCAACTGGTCTCGAACCACTGACCCTTGGAGTAAAAGTCTAGCGCTTAAACCAATCGGCCATCCGTGCATTTGGTGTATTTAATACGTTATATAAGCAATCCTCGTAATGTCACAAAATATAACGATAACAACATATTTCTTAAAAAATATTCAATCGTTTTGCGTTGCAACGCTTTATAATTTTCAGGTTTTTAAATCGTCACAAATTGCATATAATGGATATTATAAAGCATGAAAAAGTTCAGCTTTACCTTTTTCTTGCAAATATCATTACTACAACGAAAATTTACAAATCTGAAAACAATATATTTTAAGTTTGTTTATTAACTAAAAAAATAGTATTGTAGCTGATCATTTTGCCTTAGTTTTAAATTATGTGAATAAAATAAAAGTGTTTCTCGCATCTGTATAGTAACAGTAAAGACATTTTCAACCTTACTAAACTCCAAGTTATGTATGCAATTGACGTCAATAGAAAACTTTAGATAATTTGCATATGCATCTTTTCATCCCTGATTGCATTACACTATTGTGTTATATTTCGTATTTTAAATATAGGTGTGTGCAGCCTTGAAATGAAATGTGTTGGAATTTGTATTAGTTTTAAAGGCATCTCATTAAAACACCACCAAGGTGATTCTGACATCAGGAAATTATGCGTGACAACAAAATACATGCACATTTACATAATAAGAAATTCTACCTCTAGTAATTAAAACGTGCGTAAACTGATGCTTTTTTATTTCATCTTAAAACTGGAACAAAACATAAACACGATTGATTCTATATGAATTATTTTATCATTAAACCTTCATTATCAACATGACAATAACATCGATTACATTGTTCCATGCTAAGGGATTTCAGTCCTGCAATCAAATATCAAACGATGAGTAAAAAAGCTTTAATGAAGTGTCATTGTTCCATGCCAAGGGATTTCAGTTCTGCAATCAAATATCAAACGATGAGTAAAAAAGCCATTATGAAGTGTCATTGTTCCATGCCAAGGGATTTCAATTCTGCAATCAAATATGAAACGATGAATACGAGAGGCTTGATGAAGTGTCATTGTTCCATGCAAAGGGATTTCAGTTCTGCAATCAAATATCAAACGATGAATTAAAGAGCCTTGATGAAGTTTCATTGTTCCATGCCAAGGAAGTGTCGTCCCTGGTTAGCCTGTTCGGACTACATAGGCTAATCTAGAACCACACTTTACGCACATGCATTAAGCCGGTTTTCCGAGAGCGTGGCTCGTGTCATTTGAAACTATCGATCACTACTCGGCAAATTGCAGATTAAATATTTATTGCTGGACCAAACAAGCCTTGGAAGTTGGGTTTCGTCCAGAATGTCATGAAAATTATTACGACAAATATTGAAAAGTTGCCGTTTGAGTGCCGCTTTCCTTTCACGCTACAATAATTATTGCTTTTACCACCTAGCTAATGCACGTCACCAAATTGTCTAGATTTCGCTTCAACAACTCCAAAGGTATCGGCGGTTATGTTATTATAATTCACATTTTTTTTTTTAAATGACAGAAAAAGACAATATGCCTTGAACAATTATGTAACTAGGGTTTGTTTTGAAGAACATATGCATTTGCAAACGTAGGCTGAACGATAATACAGAGGATTTTTATATTCATAGTCCAAAATACTTATAAATAATTACCATGGGTCTATTCACAGCATATACATGCATTATATGTTATTATAAAGTTGCCATCGAAGACAATTTTCTCGACGCGGGACTATGTTTACAATTAATTTTAGAAAAATACATATAAGTTAATGTATATGATAAATATTGCCCATTTAATGTATGGATATGTTTAAGTTTGTTTTTATGTGTCACATTTGATGATAACATATTAAGATTAAACACCTCTTTCCTTTCAGCGAGCAGAGAAGACTGTTTAATGCAGTATCGTGTTCATGGTGTTACAATAATCGCATGATTGTATTCTTAATCAGACTACACCAAACTTTTATTGAAACACGACACCTTCGTTGAGATTTCGCATTTCAAATGAACATCTCTAGAGATTATCATGTTTGATCATAGAATTCTGATCGTGTGACGATACCAATATTTGTTAAGAATTTACTCATATTGTGTGATAAATCACGCCTACATGGATATGGGAAATGATATTACTGTGTATATCGTGATTGTACCTCTATGACGATGCTTTTATTTTACTCTTATACAAATTGCATTGCTGCAACATATTTATTGCTTTAATATTCAACTTGTTCGTCTCTACGACACTAATATGGGAGCGTATTACAATTGTCTAGATGATGCATCAATTATATAGCAGTTTTTACTTATAGGTTGTCAAAATTAATATGAAAAAATCCAGATAAAACTGCTTATAATCATTGTTGAAAAAAAACACAGTTTAATCAAAATTTGATGTCTTATTTCAACGTTAAAAAATATTTAGTTTTACGATTATTATCATTTAACGACTATTTGGTCATTTGAGTTAACGTTAGCAACGCAATTATTAAATTCCAAAAGTTCCTGTCACGATCTAAAATCCTACGGTGTTTTATATAGAATTACTTCCGTGCCTTAAAATGAACATATATTAGCGATATTAAATTTTATTGACATCTCCTTCTTGGCTGGTGGTATGCCGTAAAAAGCTAAATTAATCCCATTCTTTCAAACACCACATAATATGTTCGACGATGAACACATCATATGTCGTGTTACACGATACTTAACCATCAATCAGTTAGGCCAATTTCAGTTTAAACGCCTGATAAATGCAGCTGAAAATAAAATGTGTGGCAAATTTCACGAGGAAATTACTCCGTCTCTGTTGCTTGGTGTTACGCAAAAATAATTATGTCAAAACAGGTCATCATGAACAATGTCTATCTAATTTTCTAAACAAGGCAGCGGTTGTTTTAAGCGTTAATAATTGAATTTGTTTTACCAAATCGAATGATTGATTTAATATCAGGTTTTCAGTGTGGCAACAAACGGGTGTTCAAGAGTTTATTTAACTTCTCATGTTATAACCTGTGTTTGTCATGCCAAATTAAGTTTGACGTATGACTTAACAGTTTGTGGGCATGCGCACAATAGCTGTTACTAGTTGACATTCAGTCGGTCATACTGAATTTAGTTCTCGAAAACAATGTTCATATAAGCTTCCCTAAGTTTCTAAGGTCTAGGTTCTGTTTAAAAAATGCTTATTACGTTGGTGCAATAATGCGAATGATGGCTAACATTCAACATTTGTTAACATTTAAAATGCATGTCTGTCTTGTTCCTTTTTTGAATGTGTTTAATATCAATAATAAAACTATTTTTAAAACAAATGAATATAATCGTATACCTAACCATTGATGAAGGAAATCTCCACTCCAACATTAAATCTATCCCAAAATACAATAATCAGGCATTCGGTTCCAATCATTCGCGTAAAATTTTTCTAGATTGTAAAACTAGGAATGATGTTGAAGCTGTAAAATCATATAATAAGACAATGGCATAACGTTAGACCTACACCTCTTGTAAATTTGCTAGGATCCGCGTTTTTTTAAAGTGCTCAGACACATACTTCGATATATATCAAACTTAAACGTAGACTATAAACCTTTACCATTGATAAAGTACAACCCAACTCCAATATTCAATACATATCGAAACAAACATTAATTAGTTATTCCTTTCCAATTATTCGCATAAGATTTAGCTAGATCGTAATACTTGGAATACTTTTGAAACTGTCAAAATTGAATACCTAGACAATTCAATAAAAGTAGTCTTACACCTTTTGAAAATCGCCTTGAATCTGCGTTGTTTAAGTGGTCAAACACATACGGCGATAAATGAAGCACGTAAACGTAGACTATAGACTTATAGCTTACCATAAATAAAAACAACTCCACTTCAATATTCAATATATCTCGAAACAAACATTAATAAGTTACTTCTTTCCAATCATTCTCATAAGATTAAGCTAGATCGTAAAACTTGGAATACTTTTGAAACTGTTAAAATCGTATAATTTGACAATTTAATAAGTAGTCTTACAACTCTTGCATATCGCATTGAATCCGCGTGTTTTAAGTGCTCAAACACCAACGGCGATGAGTATCGGACTAAACGTAGAATATAAACCTACCACTTACCATTGATAAAGTACAACACCACTCCCACATTAAATCTATCTCGAAAAAACAATAATCAGGCATTCGTTTCAAATCATTCGCGTAAGTTTTTCAAGATTGTAAAACTATGAATGATGTTGAAACTGGTAAAATCATATAATTAGACAACGACATAAAAGTAGAACTTCACCTTTTGCAAATTTCCTAGAATCCGCGTTTTTTCAAGTGCTCAAACACATACGGGGATACATTTAGGACTTCAAGAAAACCTACGTCTGCTATAGATTAAGGCAGACGATCGTTAAAATGTTGAAGATAGAAAAAGAAAGACGTCGAGAAACGGTTAATCAGCTTCTTTTTGAGGAAAGCACGTACATAGATTGCGTGTAATTTGTTCATTTGAAACGCTATCGAGTCTGTTTCCTTGGACTAGAACCAGTACTTGGTGTCTATGGCGGACACCATATCCACTTCGCCACGCGAGATGTGGTTGATGTTATGACGTGGTGTTGCCCTACTTTTTCTTTACCAACAATCTCCGTGTGCTCTGTAAATTATGTATTTGTATTTAGAACATATTGTTAACAGGAAAAAAAAATATTGTCTATGTATTTGTATTGTAAGTTTAATATCTAATTATTTGGTTTACATTAAAGTGATTCGTCTAAAATATATTTAAGTTTAAGGAATAATCAAATCTCAACGAATATGCAAGTATAAACGCGATATTTAATTGTTTAAAGGATAACTACTGTTTAAAAAAATAATTAATCATTACAATTGCTTTTTATATTTAATTAATGTTTTCGTCGCATAATGCATTTCCGTGATACAATTAATTGTCACGATCTTTATTTGTAACAGAGATAAAACACAGAATTAGTTACACACTTAAGAACCGTAAACACGCTATGTAATTCTGAGAATTCTTTTGTATAATAAAAACAATAATGTGTTTTTGTTTCGTTACGCATATTGAAAAAAAATGATTTAATCATATCCAGGCTAATTTTGATCGTATTGTATGTTCCTTTTTTTAATGGCGTAATTCCGTGCATTTCTAAATCAAGATTTTACAAATGCGTCTTTATATTGTCCATAATGAACACATCGTATGTCATGCGCCACGAAACAAAGTCATAAATATGACTGACACGTGCCTCAGCAAATAAACAAACGTATCTGAAATAGTGTAATGTAGGTAGAGCATATACTCGTTTCCATTATATTCGTAGACGTAGAAACAATATTTACACGCATCTCATGGGAACGACAGTAGAGAAATATTCCATAGGAAAATTACATATAAAAGTAAAATGCAAGGAGGATAACGTACTTTGTTGTGCATCATGACACAAGACAAAAAAACAGCGACTTTTTAAAGTTTTCATTGGATATGTATTTATTAAAATACCACTTACGTTTTCGTTTGTACTAAACATGTACACAATCTTGTCCAAAATCTATTGAATTCATTCCACAAAAATATGATGCGGAGACTACAATATATGACTTAAAACAGATATAATCTTTTTACTAGACAGTATCCATCCCCAAAAAAACGATCACATATATCCTAAATCATAAATTATTCAATCAGAACGCACGTGGGAATGGTATTTTCCATAAGCGAATTACAAATAAATAAAGTGAATCATGAATTCATTCTAGACAAATACTCCGGAGACTACATTATATGACTCGACACATATATAATCCATTTACTAAACAGTATCCATCCCAAACCATCATCATATCTCTCATAACTCGTTGACAAAATGATCAGAATGCATATGGAAATTTGAAAATGATATCACGTTAGATTTAACAAACATCCTTTATCGTAAACATGTTTTTTAGAGTACAACGTTTAATTTGTATTAGTTTATCGCATGTATGTAAGGGTTTCATTTCAAACTATTAACAACACATTTTATTTTGCCTTATGTTAGAATGTATGGCTTATTGTATAAACTAAGGTCAATATCTACGCTCACATAAAACTAGCCTTTTAAATTTACACAGTTCGTTACCTCGTAACACCGACTTCCACGGGTACTTAAACACATAAAACTAATATAACCTAGCACTTTGTCATACAACGAGCAGGATCACAACCGAAGAAAACAAATAGTATAAAAACAAAACATTCGCACTGCGTGTGCTCAGTGGGCAGAAAAACATAAATATTTTTTACATCAAATAAAAATAGCTATAAGATCAAAAGGCAAATGGAGTAACGGCGACGACTCAGTGTTAAAATTAGTAAAGTGGCAGATGCATACACAGGTACATACATCGAAGGAAAACATGGAAATGGCCTTCAAAACACAAAGCCGTTAACGATGCCTTATATAACCATAGAAAGAACTATGAAACATCTCGATATGCATGCAGTACAATAATCCATAAGATAGGTCGTTCAAAAGGTAATATACAATGTTGATATATTTTAGTTTTCGACATAAAGTAAACAATATGAAATTATTTATATTATGTGATTTTCATGTACAATGATGCATAGCCATGTTGAATTTATTGCAGATTATCTTTGCTTTCCTGCAAGTGTGTACACTTCAACATTACTGTGCTAATGTAGACGTGCTATTTGAGATGTACCGATATGTTGTGGCACTGGCTTCGGGTTGCCGCACTTTCCTGAGTGGTCCGCAAGTTGTCCAAGATATACGGTTGTTGTGCACGCGTTGTTTTGATCGCGGACTATCTATGTGTTCTTCTTCTAGTGACATGACGTCATTGCTTGCATTTTGACTTACGGCGTTCTATAGTTTTGCGCGATGTTTAGCGTATCTGATAGAGACGTCAGTTCCTTTATGTCGCGAAATGCTAGCATGACGGTCATGATAAACATTGACTATAATCATTTGTTAAAAGGCTAAATGGTTGTACTGCCAAGCTCTCTCTTTATGTTAATCAGAGAAAATGTCAATGATGTGTATCCTTGAAAAATAGAGACACCAGACTGTTAAGGAATGCTCAGGGAATTAAGAGATAGTTGAATTTTTACCATCGATAAGAAAATTACAAAAAGTATGTAAACGTCAAGACTGGTTTATTTGGATATTATTGTAAATCTGTATGCAAAATCATTATAATTAAATAATATGAAAAGGTACAATAAAGATAAAAATAAAATAAAGTGTTGTGTTATAGTTTTAACCAATGTTGCGAGTAAATGAAATACAGACCGAACATTAATTAAACTAGAACAACTGAAACCCTATCTACACTTTATTATTATAATATAAGTATATATTTTAAATTGTATTTTAGCTGTTTGCTTGGGCTGCTGATTTTCGCAATATCCGTCTGAATATCACTGAACTTCAATCGGTATTGTTTATTTAAGCTACTCATTTAATCTTTTATTTCTCCAACTCTTCGTGTTGTTGTATAAATGTAGTTCAGAAGCTCATTACGGAGCTCTAGAATAGGTTACGTCATCATGTTATGTCATCGTGTCAGTCTTAACTGCCAGTGTCTTAATATCATGCACTCTCTATATATCACTTGTTTTCTCATTAAGACTGTAATCGTGTCTCGATTTCCGCACATGCCAATTTTCTGCCTTTAATGCACTAAGTTCTTCATAACGTTGAATTTAACTAGAATATTGGTCATTATTCAGCCGAATTGCTTATTACACAAGTAAGCGCTGTATTGTCTCACTTATTTCATCACACTTGCTGCCACTATGTATTAATATTTGCTCACCAATGTTAAGCATTGTAAATTAAAAAAAATAATAAGCCGATGAAATCATCAGTTTTTAAACAAAACCTATATCGGACATAGGGAAACGTATATGAACAATGTTTTCCAGAGCGAAATTCAGTATGGCCGACTTAATGTCATCTATTAACAGCTATTGCGCACATGCTCATAATATTTTGAGTTTTACGTCAAAACTTAATTTGATATGACTTGCCATAGTTTATGACATGAGAAGTTAAATAACCCTTTACACACCCGTCACTTATCACATGGTCACATTTAAAACCTGATCTTTAATAGAATTATTCTATTATGTTCATAAATCAAATATTTAAAGCGGCTCGTTTGCTGTCATTCTTTCTGTGCACCTGAATGCACAATCGGATATCGTATAAACCAGCGCCTGGTCGGCATTTGACAATCTGTCAACGATGCCAATTATTTAATATAATATATCATTAGTATTCATTATGTTTTAAATAAATCGCTGCACTGTTTAGAAACTGAGAGGGCACATTTTGCTTTGAGACGATGGCATGTGTTAACATAATTATTTGTTCAACAACACCAAGCAACTGAGCCTTATATCAACACTATCAAGTTATTCCTCGTGACATTATCAACACATTTTATGTTCAGCTTCATGTATCCGGTAATTGTCATTGTACCACTTTAGAAAGCGTTGTAGCGGAAACGGGTCTGGCAGATTGATGATTACGTATCGTGTAACACAATTTACAATTAATTGAGTTGTATTGTATAGATAACTTTATATGTGCTGCATATGCATCTTTTTCATCTCGAATTATTGGAGTTTAGACAAATTGTTACAAATACTAGTTATACCGTACCCGTTACTTACATGAAAATGTTTTCTATGCCTTTTTCACCTGTTAATGTAATAAATACATACTATTATTGTGTATACATATTGGAAATGACTTCTTCATTTTATTCTTGTGTAACTGTCGTAATTTTGTTTTGTAATTTTCCTCATAGTTTATTTTTCAACTCAGAATTACACGCAGCTGATGTAATACTTGACATTTACGTTTATTATTTAAAATACTTTATATATATGAAGCTTATGCACCTTTATCATCTCTGATTGCATTATAGTATTGTAATATATTTCATACTTTATATGTATGTATATGCAGTATTGAAATAAACCCTGTTGGAAAAAAGTATTTTGTAACATTATATAAGATGTGTTTATCATAGAGCATATATGTGAATATTTGAAAGAATGGGTTTAATTAAGCTTTTCACGAAATAACACCAGTCAAAAATGTGTTAATTAAATCATATCATGATGTTATAAAATATACCTTGTCTTCGCGATAATTGCGAATAGTGCACGGATGCAAGGATATTATAATCTCAAAATAGAACCATCGTCGAGGGTGTCATTGTTTCATTAGCATGTAGAGATGTTGGACGTATTGTTATCTCACAGTTTGTCAACGCAGTTTCTCACGGGAGCCGTCTCCGAGGTGCTAACATCAATTTACAACAAAATGCCATGATGTTATAAAATATGCTTTGTCTTTGCGATCATTGCGATTTGTTCACGAATGCAAGAATTATATAAAAATCTGAAAATAGAAACATCGTCGAGGGTGTCATTGTTTCATTAGCACGTAAAGACGTTTGACACAATGTTATCTCACAGTTTAAATCAGTTCCACAAAGGTGGCGAAGCAGCATACTCTGTGCATTTATATGACCCTCGCTCTGGGGAAATGCATGTACGTAAAGTGTCGTCCACGATTGACTGTGCAGTCTGCACCGGCTACTCAGGGACGACGCCCTTCCACCATTACTGGATTTCAGCTAAGAAGAGACTTCTTTAAACGAACACTACCATCAAAACTTAAAGTGTCGTACCTGATATCTATTTACGGACTTAGAAGGCTAATCAGGGACGACACATATATAAAGTCCCTTTTCCAGAGAGAGACGTTTAATTAATTTTCAATTGGCAGTCTAATTAAGAAAAGCCCATGTATCAGCTAGGGACCCAGCCCAATCGAACACCTTCTTGAATAGACAAAGTATCATAGAACGTGATGTTGTATTTTGGAAAGAAATTTATCAAAGTAATTGTATAACATTATAGGGACAAACTTGTCTATTCCAATAACTTGATATATATGTATACATGCAAACTTTAAACTTATGTTATGTATACTCGTTTCGACATATTAAATGGTATCAATGCCCACAATTAAGTTTAGTTTAAACCTATCTATACTAGCTCGATTGCATTGAAAGCCTAATGATTATTTGAAACGGTCTCGAATCCATTCTTTGGACTTAAACCAGTACTTGGTGTCGAAATAACGCTACCACAGTGGGGATCGAACCCTAGATCTCCCGGTCGCTGGGCGGACACCGTTTCCACTACACCACGGCGACATTATACTGCTTTTTTTGACTTGACAGTGACTGAAACCATGTTAACAGAAATTGTCTAAATAGTCGTGGTATTTTTTACATCAACGAATAATTAGAGCTATTACAAACACAGTGTAACTTCTCGGTTTGTTGACGTTGATCATTTCGCCTCATACATTAATATGTTTTGTGTTAGATACTTTGTTTAGAAACGATAAATTAGCAATAACGATACTCTTTATTGGATTCTGCTCCAGCTGTATCGCAGGAGAACTTTTTGTAGAAAAATTAACTCCACTTGTTCAGTCAGAAAACAGTTTTAAAAGATCATTCGACTGACATGTGTGAACATCGACTAAATGAAGAGATGGCAGTACAATGTTGGAATAAATTGATTTGTCTGAAAACAACCACTGAAGCTGGGGTGTTTGGAGTAATTATTGTTTATGTAAACGATGTCATCGTCGCTGATGACAATGTAGCCCTTGGTTGATCAAAAACAAAGCAGCGGTTTGCCTGACAAGTAATAGATAATGATCAAACACGATACTTCTTCGGTTTGGTGACGTTCATTTAGTCTCATCCATTAAGTGTGTGTTGTGAAAGACCGCGTTTAGAAGCGCTATAATCGAATAGCTGTAGCGACATTGTCTACAATATAATTCACTAGCTCTTACGCATCAGAAATATTGTGTGTTTTGTTTTAATGAACAAGCCCATTGGTTCCGTCAGAAAACAGTTGTTTAAAGATCAACTGACTGACATGTGTAAAGTTCAGCGAACGAACACAGCAATAATACATTTGATATGGATGTTATATGAGAAAAATGAAGCTCCAGACATTTTTGAGGTGATAAATTAGTGTTACCCTCCGAGTATCTTTAATGTAAGGCAACAAACCAATTTTCTTTAAAATACAAGACAAGACGTAAACCACAAACATGAAATATAAAATATGATTACAATCGAATTCACCGCCTTGGAAACGATCAATTAAAGGCATAGGGGTTTTAACCGGGTTAACGGCTAGCCCTAAATGACCACAAACAACCACTGAAAGCAAAAACAACATGTTCCATGAAAATCATCTGAAGTCTAATATGTCATTGTAAAAATGACAATAAAAGGATCTGATGTATTAAACATATACCCAATCTTGTCCAAAAATATATTAAACTCGTGGAACCAACATACTCCGTACACTGCCATGTATGACAGTATGCTACACAAAACATGATAATATATATTTTACATTGTTAACAATGCAATCTTAATACATATGAAATTGTCTCACATAAGATTTTACAAACATTGTTTACCGTAACCGTTTAATTTTAGTTGCAAAGTAAATTTTAATAATTTTAACGCATATATTTAGGGATTTTGATTTAAAATATACAGCATACCATTTTTCGTTTGTGTAATGTTTTACTTTATTAAATATTGTATAAAATAATGTTACTTTCTAAGCTCACATAAAAATAGCCTTTTAAATTAAATCATATTCAACCACTTCCATGCTTACTGAAACTCATATGATTTATATAACCGAGTATTTTATCATACAACGAGCAGGAACACAATCTGAAGAAAACAAGAACTTTAAAAAGCACTCGAACTGCGTGTGCTCTGAAAGAAAAAGCACACACAAGTTGTCAAATGACGTCAAATGAAAATAGCAGTTAGATACAAAGAGAAATGGTGTAACTCAGTGTTTTTTAAAGTAACAGATAGACCCATAGGTAAATAAACCTTATGGAACTATGGAAAGCATGGAAACGGCGGTAAAAACCCATAGCTGTTATGGGTTTATAACGATATGCAATACACCAATCGATTTGATACTTCGTTTCAAAACTAGCATACGATGTTGATTTATTGGCGTTTTCGACACAAACTGAACAATATTGAATAATATATTATGTCATTTGCATATGATACATAGCTGTGTTGAATATATTACACACGTGTTACATATTTGACCAGTGACATGCACCGTTAAACAGGCAACTAACAGCCAAAATTAAATATTTAAGGGTATATTTATTTGTGTTCGGTTATTTAATTCCACTCTTATAACATGTATGTCTTTCATTTCCGTAAATAGTTTAAAATTAGTCTGTTCAGACAATTTTCAAATTGTGATTCCATTTGATTGTCAATATAATAATTGAAAATAATCGTTAAATCTGCTTTAGTACTTCTATTAACAAGATGCGTTCTTTATGCACTCGTGTGCGTTGTGTTTTCTTCCTGATTGGTTGTGAATGATTATGGAGACATTTAACATGACTATAAGTTAAAAAAAAATATGTTTCTTAAATCAAACAAATATATAATCAATGTATGTTTCTGTACCTGAATTGACAAGGGCTTCGACTGAGCTTTAATTTCCAAATAGTATATTTTTGGTACTTGTTTTAGGTCTGTATTCATGTAGAAATTAATAAAGGACAAAATGAATTAAAATTAAATACAAACCATATCGAATACATTGCAGACTGCGTTGTTTTCTCTTTGTCTTTTCAAAATCCTGGGGAAAGCCTGCTATCAGAATAAAAAACAACAACTTTGCACGTTCTTTTCTGGTTGTCTACTCTTTCATTATTTAATGTAACAACGCGCGGCAGAGGTTTGATTTGTTTTATGTTTTATATCTGATTTTAGCTGTGCGTGGAATAACATCATTAGACAACACATTGATCTCATTGTGCAACCAATCAAAATCGAGGGAAAATAGTATATATATAGTAACTGACATGAGTTGTCATATCATACCTTTTTTATTAAACGAGTTCAGGAATTTTGTAAGTAAGCGAGCCTGTGGCGAGCTTACTCACAAAATTCCTGAACGAGTTTAATAAAAAAAAGCGTTGTAATTGCACGTGAATACACGAATTCGGCACGTTGAAACCTATTGAGGTTGTCATGTAGAACTTGCGGTGAAACCGTTACAAATATGTTCAAGTGTTCTGATTAATTAAGTTTATAAGATGAGTGTTTAAACCTATAAACATTGTCATGTAGAACTGCCAGTAAAACCGTTCCAAATATGCCCAATTGTTCTCATTCCTTAAGTGTATATAATAAGTGTGTGTTTTTTTAATATGTTGACGTTTATTATTTTTCCTCTGTTCGTTTTATTACCTAAATTTATACAAATAAACTCTTTGTTGTATTTAAGCTTGAAGATCCTTCATTTATGGCAAGTGAACAAATGCCATACAGTCTGAAACAGCACATACGCAATTGGCACAACACCAAAACTATACAAAAAGACAAACCAAAATGAATACAAAACCTGGGAATCGCCATTGCAGGTTTATTCGCAATGTTTTTGTAGAGTGTGATAACATTTATGATTTATTGTTTCGGACTACGCATTTTGTGTTAATAAATTAAAACATAACGGAAGATAATATACAGTTTGGGTAATGGTTTAGACTAGACGTATGAAACTATGAATTCTGTACACGACGTTTAATTAAGTAAACCTCGTATACAAGTGACATACTTTTCAAACTCCAGTAGATAACGGGCAACTACGTCATGCTTCCGACGCTGACAGAAGTCAATCTCGCGTTCGCTCGTAAATGTTCGGATATCGTTGCGAAAAATTCAAAACAATTATTTTGTCTCACAATGAAATTAAAACGAGCATTTTGTATCTCGTTTAATCAATATTACCATACCACATCAAGCGTTGAAATTTTGGCGATTGCTATTATGAACACTGAGTTTTTTTATAAAGGTTAACCTATATTTTACGAAGTATTCGTTGATTTTGAGAATTAACGGATATTTACTATCCTTCGAACAAACACGCCTGTATCGGTTAAATACAAAAGCTGTAGTAAATGTTAAGTTGTTGACGTACACACAACAAAATGTAATCAAAGCGCTGAAGGCACTGAAGTTGGTGGCTATCGCATAATCTTAGACGCAAATCAGTTTACAAAATTATGTTATAGCTTTTTATATCGCAAGTTTGAAATTAACACAACCCATTCAAATTTATAAAGAGTGTGTCCTAAAGCACAGGTCGAGATGTGTGTTTTTTTCAAATCATTACTTAAAAAAGATAATTTAAGCTTCATTTTGGAACAACAGGGCTTAATGCATATGCATAAATTGTCATCCCAGTACCAGAGACTCTCTTTAAACAAAAAACACAATATAAACAAAAAGTGTCGTCCTTGATAAGCCTGTGTGCATTGCACAGGCTAATAAGTGCGCACAAGCTAATCTTATTTGAAATGCATAAAGCTCCGTTTTCCCTGAAAGCAGCCAATATGTACATATTTCAATGATAAACTGGCAAATGTCGTCGCACAAGCTGTTAAACACTTGACTGGCCAATGTCGTCGCACAAGCTGTTAAACACTATTGATGACATACACACACTCGCTGTCTGCAGTGGAGAATTATGTACAGGCATATGCGGTGGTTATCGTTCCTAACGTAGTAGAGCAGACGCTCCTTGCGTATGGCATGTACGTCATTCGTCGTATGCTTAATTTTACTGCGGGTAGTGCAGGCTTACGAGTGCTGTAGCTCATGCAAAGCGTGCGCTCTCATTGGCCAATACAATGAGGCTCCGCCTAGCGTAGTTAAGAGCAGACTGACTTGCCAAACTCGCTCTAAATTAGTTCTTCGCTAGCGCGAACAACTAAAAAATGGAATTTCTGTTAATGATAAATGTGGGACTTCTGACTGAATATTGTATAATTTAATTTGGTTTAAACATATTTTTTCAGAATGTGTTTACAAAATAAGTTACAAGCATCTTAGGTTTATAGGATTGGCGCGTTAGCAAAGCTAGAAGGATTCCTTTCGTCTGTAATATATTTGCAATCATAGTGACGGTAATTGCATTTAACCACAAAACAATGAAAAATGATTCGAGGTTAAACCGAGCTGTGAGTATAATTGGAATCAACAAATCTTATTTAATCTTCGGCTACCGTTCATGGCTTTGTGTTGGTGGTATTTTCTTGCCATTGTTAATATTTATTAATGTCTTTGTGTTTGAGTTTATCCAACGATTTGAATGTTCAGAAGCCCTGCTGCAAGTAAGAACCACATTCGAAAATAAATAAATAATTTACAAAAATGTACAACAAAGCGTATTGGACTTAAGACTTTGTTGTTTTACGCTAAATTTTATACGATCATAGTGCAACAGCCAACACCACTTCTAATAGTTAATCATTTAAATTAAACACGGACGCAATGTCCTATATATAGATATTAGATAAGAACCACTGTTCTGTCTGAAGGTTTACAGCTGTTTGTTCAAAGATAATGCGGTGTTCATGAATAGGGACGAGTCGTTAAGGTACGCGCATATATAAAGCTTATATGCGTGCTGATAAAAGCATTATTCCAGATAGACATATCTCAGAAAGACATAGTAGCTAATACATTTCTGAACGATGAATCTCTCGGCGTGTGTCGTGTTTGTTATTGTCTCAGCGTTTTTTCTAAATGCCTATGCAGATCACGGAACTGACATTGAAGAGCTCAAGACTGAATTGAAACTGTGAAAAAGACAGCTTGAAGAGGAAAAGGCAAAGAACGTTGAAATAATAAATCAACAGGATGTGAGGAACACTGAATTTGTTCATCAGCAACGTGTGTTGCATTCCAAGCTGGAATTTCTGGAAAACCGAGAACACCATACTAACCATGCAAGTATGTTTACCGTATGTTGTTCTTAGCCTTCATTGATTCTCAAAATATTACCTTTTTTTCACCCACTAAATATGTACGTAAGTGTTACACGAGATATTATAGCCTTTGATAGCTTTGCTATAAGTATGTATAATTACTTATTCAGTCGGAAGCTACATATTTAAAAAAAAACATATTTGTATATATAAGTGCTATGAACCTAGATGCTTAACTTTAGCGTGGCATTATTTCAGAACGTCAAGTGGCCGAAAAGATTGCCTTTTCCGCATATTTGAACCATGATGTCGAAAGTCTTGGTCCAGACCACACCATTCAGTTCCAGGGCGTAGTCCTCAACGAAGGCAACGCCTACAACCCCCACACTGGCGTATTCACTGTACCACTGGACGGCGTTTATTTCTTGACATTCACCACTGAAGATTTTCATCCGAAACGTCAATGGTTCAAATTAGTCATCGACGGACAGCTGTTCTCGTCTGTTGCATTTATACCAGTTAACGACATTGGTATGGCAAGCAACACGGTATTGGCTCGTCTGCGGAAGGGCCAGTCTGCCTGAGTGGCGGTGGATCACCGTGAATCTACTGGGGATGGATTGTACGGTTATGATGAATTTCGACCCACAACATTTTCGGGATTTTATCTGTACGCATAAGTCACCATTTCAAAAGAATCACTAATTCACGGAACATTCTGTTGTTGTTAATGACTTAATAATTTCTAAAAGTACTCTTAAATCACAGTCATCAGGAAGATGATCAAGATATGCAACTACTTTTATAAAAGAATCATTTCATAAATATTAAAACATTTAAGAGAAAGTCTTCTCTGTACCGTGTCACACAAATAATCAGATATTTATAAGTAAAATTACCTCGCAAATAATTATGTTTGCCGAAGAAATAAAAAACCATTCGTAACAAATGCGGCACTATATAATTTATCTAAACATTTGTATATATATATATATATATATATATATATATATATATATATAT